>JAUTBT010030071.1:0-22390 GCA_032361225.1 Lepetodrilus schrolli | reverse complement strand
CACCCCCCCCCCCCCCCCCCCCCCCCCCCCCCCCCCCCCCCCCCCCCCCCCCCCCCCCCCCCCCCCCCCGGGGGCAGGCTGACAAAGATATTTTTTCTCTCTTCAAAGTATCACAAACTTCAATGACCAATGGGTCTACAATTATGATACTACTCTGTATAAATATCTTCTTTATTTTAGTACTCTTGGTGATTTGCAAATCATGCAGACACTTGTAGTCATATTTCAACCAACCAACATTTTATTTATATTAATTTCATTTTGTAAACGATTTACAAAATAGTTTTCCGACACCCAAACATTTAGTTACCCAAACATTTAGTTACGGTAGTACATTTCTGTGTCAATTATTATTATTATTTGTTAACAAATGCTATTAAATTCAGAATAAACATAAACATATTTACGACTTTGATAATAAATGGTTATGTAGCCCAAAGTAAATGCAGCAATGGCTGATGAATACATTTATTAAGTTTAATGTTTTCATGGTTAGGAAAAAAATCACTTTGATCCACATTTGACACCTGCTCATTGATGTACATTAGTGTAGCCCAAATATAGTTAGTTGTAAGTGACACAATGGAAGAATGTTGCATGAAATGTAAGGAAGAGTGAAAGCACCACCCAATTATCCAGAGTGTGTGTGTCTGTCTGTCTGTACGTGCATCTTGTGACATTCAATACGATATACAATGTATGTCAACTGGTTTTATCTTCCCTCAATACAACCAGTACAAATGCGATGAGAGGAATAAAATCTTAACATTATATGGTGTTTTGTTATATTTTTTTTGTAAAACCTCGTGAATATTTCCCTGAGCCAAAGGTTCCAAGTTCGATTCCACCTTAAAGCAATTCTCTCACTGATGATATAAGGACATCATGTCTCTAATCATGTCCGTGGTATTCAAGTCGTTGAAGGGCTGTAAATTAACCACTTGAATGTTTCTTACTATAAGAATTATATAGTAATATATTGTACGGTAATTATATACTATAATAGTTAACTTGTAGCAGTTAAATTTGTATACAAATTAATGGTCCCTCTGATATCGAACACAACATAGTTTTGAAATACAGAATTCCCTTGGTCTTATGCATAGTAGGAACATGAAATTTGAAAGAGGCAAGATCGTACTTGCAAGTATTTAATTTAATTTTTTTAATTTTAATTTTATTTTTCTAAATAATATTAATAGTTAATTTAATATTATTTTTAAAAAATCCATCCAAACTGTAAGACAGTGTACGCAAAGGAGGTCTTTCTCAACAGTGCTCTGTTCTAAATATAGACTACCTGCGTGGACCTCGGTACCATCTATGCATTGGTGGTCAACATCCACTTGTCGATAGATTAACCAGAGAACGATTGTAATGTATCGTGAGCTCAATTGTTCTTAGGCAGTAATTTAACCAACTGGTAGAAAAAAACACTTCCAATTTGAATGCATATCTTGGTTTCTGTGAGTGGTATCTGTGTACACATTAACCTGTGACGTTACAACTTCCAGCGTGGCCACCCTTTTGGGGGTCGAGTGTCTTTGGATGCTAAATAAATCCCTTAAATTGTTCTTTAAGAATATACAATAACCCCAATAGTGACCATTATTCCATATGCAATTATGATCTTGCCTCTTTAACAATGTAATATATATATATATTTTATTTAGACAATATTACAAATGGCCAAATATGTGCGAGAGAGTTGCTTTAAAGACCCCGGCATCAAAGTTACCTTTCCAAAGTGATCATAACTGGATGTACTAGCTGTACTAGAGAAGTGCATCATCCTTCCAGCAGGTGCTTGTATTGTAGATTTACCACAACACTTTGTGCTACAGGTCAGGTGTTGCAAGTTGCCACAAACCAAAAGGTCGTGCTTATGAGCTAAATAATATCGAATGCAGCTTGTGACCCAAATTCAAACAACAAATTAATACGTACACAGCTAGACCCATTTTTTGTTACCACGCATGTCGGCCAGCCCAATTTTTTAGAGTAGATAATGGGGTCCACGGTTGACCGAACGGTTTAACCAAATGCACGATGTAATGAAGGGCGTTATGTTGGGGGTTCACTGTATTACTATATTATTATTATTATTATTTATAATATTATTTTACTAATGTAACTTGAACAGTACCTAGAAGCAAGTGAATAAGATTGTTTCATATTTCGTAGATGCCCTTGGTTGTGTAGATGTTATTAACCCTCTCCCTGCTGTATTAGACACAACTTATTTGGGCATTTCCGGTTGCCTCCAGCATGGAGAGGGTTATGTACACTCCCAACGTAAATTTGATCACTCCCAAGATATCAAGATATTGTGCAATCATGGCATCAAAACAACACAACAAACAGAAAAAAATGGGAGATGTTTAATAGCAGTGACAACACATCTAAAGACCAACTTCTATATTTAATGTGAGTAAATAAAAAAAATGTGTAAATACAATTTGTTTACAATTGTAAATCTATTGATGTTTTTAGTCAAGGCACCGAGTCTGGATGCATACATAACCTCTATGCTGCAGACACCTGGAGGTGCACCTATATCGGATATGGCACTGCTTGTGACTGCATAGAGTAGGATGAAGGTACAGTGTACCCTCGATTATAACACTCATTTTGTGGTCCATAATATTCGGCCCATGTTATAGCAATCAGCATTATAGTTAAATTGACCAAAAAAAAGTTTTTTTCAGTAGTTTTAATATAAAATTTAAATGTTTTAAGCATATAAAAAAAAAGTTTTTTTAATTAAATTTAAAAAAACCGAGCCTAAGACTAATACTGTGGTTTATCCAAATCTGTGGAACACTGAAGGTCGTCATATCGAGGGCACAATGTAAATACCATCTTTAAACTGAGCCTGACAAATCGAACACATTTCAGAGGATGTCACTTGCATACTGAACTTCATCTACAATTTTACTGTTTCTCCTTGGCCAACTTAGAGAATATTTCCATTAATTAATTCCAGTCCAAAGTAACAGGAATCTGTTGATTTAAATTACATTTTGTTAAATTTCTTGTGAACCAATCAACTTATTGCTCAAAAAGAAGTTAAAGTATTTTTATTTCGATAGAAAACTTTCAAACATTTGGTTCACTTACCAAATTCCATTTACCAAATCAATGATTAAAAGACTATGTCATAGTGAGTACTATTGCAGTATCAATGATTACAAGTCATGTTGGTTCCTTTGCCGAATTCCTGCGGATGTAAATGAATCATAAATAAAGACTATATGTCTTAGAGAATACTAGTACAGTACAAATGATTACAAGTCGTTGGAGGTATCGATGATCATAAAACTAAGCCATACAATGTTATAAATTTTAGTAGTACGAAAACTTTGACCGTGGCCCTCTCTATGCCGAATTAGTCAGAATCGCTGCTCTATGAGGCATGTATGTATGTATGTATGTATGTATGCCTCCAGCAGAGAATGGGCTTAACAGAAATACTATGAGGGTCTGCCAAGCAAATTTCCTTTACTGTATATATCACGGTTATTAATGTTCAATAATTGTGTTCTTTGTAATAGTCTGAATTTATACCATATTCATATGAATGCTGAGCTGATATTGACTTGCAGTTGCTTGGAATATGGGACTGTTGGCGAGTTAGTTAAAATAAATAAATGGATTTTGAAATTACTGTTATTTGATGTTCGTATTCAATTAATACGTTGACATTGGAATAGAATCAAGTTGTTCATGTAACTTGAATACAGTATGTCTTGAACTTCCAATGTTGTTTTTTATTCAGGCCATAGTTATTTGATTCCCTGGTTTACGGATTTTTCTGAGATAATTTTAGTGCAGACAGTCGAAAATAGAAATAAATATGTGATATTTTAGCCAGTGGGAGGTTACGAATGATCGGTTGAGAGAAAATAAATATAATTGATCAATGTAACTGTCGTTATTAACACCAATACATTGTTCAAATTTGAATGCACAATTATTATTTATAACGTACTGCTTGTCAATAGCAGTAGTTGTTATAAATTAAGACTTTTGTTATACATACTTACCAGTAACAAATCAAATTGGCTTCTACATTGTGTCAACCAACCAGTCTTTGTTCATGCTCAATGATGGGTTATATAACTTTTTCCTCCATCATTTATTATTATAATTTTTCAAAGACTGGTACACTGTCGGTGGAATACATAATCAATATTTTTATTTTCCAAAAGTGGAAAAAATTGTGTTGGTTGATCCGTAAACCAGGGAATGAAATAACTATGTCCTTATGGTACATAAAACTTTATTGATATTTTAGTGTACATATGGTAATACACTGATGTGTGTGCTAATGCATAAAGCTAAAATCAGCTATGAGAGTGCATATATACTAGTATATTCGTCATGAATGCACACATTACTGGCTTCTTGTTCCATACTTGGTATAAAATGATTCAATAAATACAGCACACGATCAACTCATTGAAACTAATAGCTTATCAAGTCAAGCTCTACAAGCACAAATACCTTGTAAGTTGCATAAGTGAGGTAAATTCTATTGACAATATTTGTACAAATTTATGACAAAAAGTATGGACAACATGCAATATTAAAAAATTCATTTTGAATTTTAAAATCTTTAAATTTAGAATTTAAAGGCATCCAATCATAGACGGTTGACCGACGTAATGATCTAACCTTTTTTTACTTAAAACTACCTACTTACCCGGTACACTGGTAAAAGCCATTATACATATGTTACGTGAGCATACTTTGCATTTATAACACTAATTTGGTCCAAAACCACCACTTATCTGTGATTGTGTGCCTTTAAGAGACTTGAATGTAATTCTTTTTCACTGGCCAAATAGAACTGCAGCAATACTGTTACAATACAATAATCTAAAGGAATTTAGCACAGGGACAGTTCAAGAAATTGAAATGATGCTTGCCATGGAAATTCCATAGAAATGGCCATTGTGGATAATGCTATTGTCCATCATTTTCTTTGAAAGGGTTCATGAGTCAGAATATGGTGGTTCCTTGTTTAATCTGACAATAAAACAAAAATTTGAAATGCCATGTCAGAGTTATGAACACTGATGATATTATGGCCACAATTTAAATGCATTCATACAATACCATGTAAAGTGTTTTCAGTAGACTAATACAACTAATAGCACCGCTTACTTGACGAAAAACTTGGCACCTAATAGGTTAATTATGATTGTAATCAAGAATAGATCCATGTTTACCTTCTATTAGATATTAGTATAGTATCTATTCTATTTCTATCATATCAAGACACACATTTTCATTTGTGTTTACAGTGATATTTGCCACTTTTGGCATTTAATTCAATTTTTTTAAATCTAAATAGAAAACAAATCTTCTTCATTTTTTCTGTTCGACAGAAAAATACCTGAGGGAAAGAAGGTCTACAGGGATGCAATACTGTATATGTGTGCAACATCAATATCATTCGTTCTGTTCCTTCCACTGAACTACAACTGCGAGATAGATTTTCGTCAAATCCACATCGAAAACATATTCCATTCTAATTTGGGCATGATTTCATTTAGATTTCAAATTGGACCCTTGGTAGGCAATTTTCTGTGGATCTGCAGAAATCTGCTGGTTTATTTGTCCTAGGGTTGATTTATTTGCCCTGGACGTGGTTTGGGGCCTTTAGCTTAAATCACAATTGTCTATTGCCATGCCTAGAAGTGTCCATTATTAAAAATAAAAAATGCTAAAAAAATTGATGTCAACATGAATTCAACGAATCTCGATCTGTAGCACGAAAACCATGATACACTCTTGTACACTCCAATCTACCAATGAGGTCTGGGGTTTCATTTGTTAGCAAAAGAAATTGCAGCTAAAGAAATACAAAATTATTTCCAAGTCATGTCCATCCTCACTGTAGAAGTGTGACTTGTTCTAAATAATTATCATTTGAACAACATTTGGTTACATTCAGTCCTATATATAAAAAAACATTCAATGTCTGTTCCAGCCAAATTGACCTATCACGAAGCCTCACTCCCTTTGAGATAACAGCTGTGTTCTGATTGGTTAATGGGTACTGTCACTAACTTGGGAGATTGACAGCTTATGATAGGTTCAATAGTATTATGTTTCTTCTCAGGAGGCTTTCAAACATACAGATGTAAAAACGTAAGTATTATATATATAATATATATATATACACAAATCAGCACTTTGACGCTTTGACGATTCTTGTCCTTCTGTACACATTTCATGCCGTTGTTAGTCGGTCAGGCAATAGTTTCTAACAACTGGGTGATAATGAACTCGTACGTTGATGAGGAAATGCCTAGGTTCCTCTCAGTGATGGCGTGATCGGGAGCAGGATGCGCAGCACATTTTCGAAAACATCCTGTGGCCACAGAGTTTAGCTTTCTTTATAATTTTACACTTCATGCGAGTTAGAGTGTCTTCACATATGTCCGGTATTTCTGGAAAAAAAATATTAATATAAATAATAACATTTAATATATATAAAATAAATTAAATTAAATAATGAATATAAAATCACTTTAAAAAATGGACTTTCTTTTATAGATAAAGTCTACCTGTGAAATAGTCCTTGTCAAACATGTATCGTGACAATTTTTTTATTTATTTTTTAATGATTTAGGCCATGGTTATTTGATTCCCTGGTTTACAGATTTTTCTGTGATAATTTTGGCTCGGGCAGTCAAAAATATAAAATAAATATAATTTTATATTTTGGCCAGCCGGTCATTAAAGATTATGAATGGTCTGTTGACAAAAAAATAAATATAACTAATGAACATAATTGTCAATAATTGTTATTAACACCAGTATGCATAAGTTGTTTAGATTTGAATGCTTGTCAATAGCAATAATTGTTATATATTATTCTTTTATTTAACATGTTTACCAGTAAGTAATCAAATTGGCTTCAACTTTGTGTCCACCATTGCCTGCCAATCTTTGTTCATGTTCAATGATGAGTTATACGACCTTTTCCTTCACCATTTATTATTATAATTTTCAAAAGACTTGTGCACTGTCAGCAGAATATAATAAAAATAATTATTTTTATTTTCCAAAGTGGAAAAAATTGAGTTGGCGGATCCGTAAACTAGGGAATCAAAGAACTATGGCCTTATTTACAACAATAAAAAATCATTAAAAAGAAAATTGAAAAAAATGGCACAAAATCTCTTTGATAAGGACTAGTTGTGAAAGTGAATAAAAAGGATGAAATTATTAGCTGACAATATCATAATGATAATTACAACAGACAACATACAGTATATCCTAAATATTCTAGTTGATCATTTATAATTCAGATATTGTTATTACAGAGCAGCAATTACTTCATGCAAAATGTTTTAAGCATGCTCAACGAATGTTAATTAAGTATTCTTGCAAATAAATGTCAAAAAATTATTTATTTAAAGGAATACAACCACATGCATTGAACAAAATTTAAACAATAATTAGCACTACATGAATAATCATGGATGCTGTATGAAGATTCAGCTGATTTAAGAAGATCGACACAACATTGTGATCCATCTGGAGCTGTATGACCACCATCGGTCCTTCTACTTACGAGGCATCGTAACTTGAACTATGGTCACCGCCCTCGATTCGTCATGTTTGTTTTTCACGACACAAGTATATATCCCAGAATCCTCGATACCTGCATTCCGTATTATTAATTCGCGACCGTGAATTGCGACCTTATTTCCAGTGGTCAGCTCATTTCCATCTCTCTCCCAATGCATTGTGGTTCGAGGATGACCACTTCCTGTGCAGCGCAATCGAACGGTGCCGCCTTCGATAACTTTGCCCTTGTATGGATCCAGTTTTGCTCTAACACGTTCTATACGTATAAGGAGAAACAGTGTTAGTTTTCAAGCACTGCATACTTATAAATTTACTTACCTAAAGAAAGTAAAAATATAATGGCATTAGAACATTAAAAAAACGACAAATTTTAATAAATTTCATAATTTTCAGTCTCAAATAAATTAAATGCAAAGTAAACTTTCATTCACAGAGGAAATATGTTAATGTTAATGTTAATGAAAGCAAGTGAAAAGAAAAGATTTTTCAAGACGCTAAAACTGAAAATAAGATATGCCAGCTCGGAGTTTCGATTGCACACAGAATATGCATGTGTCAAAGGTAAAAGCACATTATAGTCTAGCATAGTGCAATTTAAATGCTAATCACAACCACCAGAATACTTTACAGTGACTTTAATAAACATGTAATGCACATTAAACGATAAACAAGCATTTTTAGAGCTACAGAGCCTCAGACGGTTGTTCATGTGCTTTGACCTTTGGCACGTGCACACGTATTCTCTGCATAGCCGAAACTCTGGTCTGGCTTATTGGAAAGGGATGTTGCTCATTTTAGGAGAATAAATCAAAGTGAAACCAAAGGATAAACAGCAAACAATGCTATGAGACATTCTGTTTCCATGACCAGAGGTCGTTGCACAGAACAGTTGTAGCTACCATTGATTGTATGTCAAAATGTTGGAACTAACTACAAATGTATGTCTGGTTGCATGAGCCACATTTATCACTACAATAGTTTTAGCTAACCATATTCTTAATTACAAAAGTCTTTTATGCAATGGACTTATACTTGTAGCTGGTTCTGATTTTTTTTCTTATGATCAATTGTAGCTTTATTTGTTCTGTGCAACGGGCCTCAGGTAAACAAATTAACAGTAAACATAACCTTTTTTTTTTTATCTGTGAGAAATAAAAATCCACAAAAATATGAAAAAGATATGACCATATATTTTTAAAAGGGACATGCAGAAAATGAATTGTAGCTTGTTGCCCAATAACTTGTGTGGACAAATCAAATGTACATACTTTCAGGTAAAATACGCTTGACCATAAAATATGTCAACAGACCGTGATAATATGCCTTTAATTGAGAACATATTTTTATACCTCTGATGACGAGTTTGACAGTTTTCGTGGCAGTTTTGGACACTCCGTTCTCAGCCACACATTGATACTCCCCGGTGTCATAGTCCTGGACGTGCATGATGATGAGAGTGCCGTTGTCGAAGGCGCGGTAATGTCCGGTGCTGCTGATTGGTCGGTGGTCCTTGAGCCACGTGACATTGGGCTTCGGCAGGCCGAGCACGTGACAATGTATGAACGCGTTGTCTCCTGGACCGATCTTTATGATCTTCGGGGATGGGAGGATCCGAAGGGGCACTTTGGAAAGGTAGATAAGATTAATTAAATGTGGTATGGTTATTTCTTTATGGAAGAAAATAATTATTCACCATAACTAGGCCAGTGCAATTTAATTACTTGTTTTGTTATTGAAGTATTTTTAAAGAATTCTAAGGCTGGAGATGCAAATGTAAATCAAAATTTTATAATCAGTGGTATTTTTAAAAATGATTTTATATGTAAATAAAGTTGCTCTGTCTCCATAATGTTTCTGCTAAAAGCATACAGTTGTACTTATGCAGCGAATTCCAGAATTTAAAAAAATCAGCTAGACCCATTTTTTTGTTACCACGCACATCAGCCAGCCCAATTGTTTAGAGTAAAAAATGGGGTCCACGGTTAACTGAGCGGTTTAACCCAATGCGTGATGTAATGAAGGGCGTTATGTCGGGGGTTTACTGTATTATGCGATAGATGTCTAGAATTCTGGACTATCTTACATGTAAGAGGATTCTTCTCTAAAATATGTTCGTGGGCTTATTGGCAAATGAATTTTATTGGCAACTTAAAATAAATATGCTAATATGAATATCCAACAGATGTGGTACATGCATTGGTCAGATCTTTAGTCCTCTCCAGGATCTACTATAGCAACAGGTCATTGATTGGTCTCCCACAAAACCTACTAGATTCAGAACATTGCAGGCAGAATTATCAGTAAATCATCTAGACAATGCCATATCACCCAAGTTCCATAGCAGTTTCATTGGTTACCTGTAAGATCCAGAATTGACTTTAAGGTACTGAGCATTACCTACAAATCTCTTCGTGGAATGTCCCCTAACTACATATGTGACTTCATCGTACCTTATATGCCAAGCAGAAGTCCTCGATCACAGAAACAAAATCAAATTGTAATACAAAAGTTTTCAAGGAAGTGTTTTGGAGGTCGAACCTTCCAGTACATAGCTGCCGCTCTGTGGAACACTCTGCCATGAAAAATGAAAGGCGTAGAAAATATTGACATTTTAAAATCCACTCATAAAACGTTTCTATTCATTCACAGTTACAATATGTAGCACCTTGAGCACATGTTAGCATATGAATTTGGTGCCATACAAGTATTCATATTATTATTATTATCCTATCACAATTAAACAGGCAGACATTTTTAAAGAAAACATTGCAATAAAACATTCAAATGAAAAAAAAATTGGAATATTTCGCAGATCCGCAAAATAAGTAATTAAATTGACCTGGCCATCACACTTTAACTATATAGATTTGATTCCTAATCAGATAAGTCTGATTAGTCAATAATTATCTGTATTTCAAGTTTTAATAATTAAAATGTCCCTTTAACAGCAACTGACCCTTGACCTGGACAATGTGTCTCTCGATCTGTGGCACCTCATTGCCACCAGACACCTGACAACTGTAGACGCCAGCATCATCTGGCTTCATGGCATGGATCAGGAGGGAGCCATTGTTGAACAGAGTGAACCGTTCACCAACCTTCACAGAGTACCTGCAGCAGTCAAAAGCATTCCTTGGATAATACTCAACAAAATTAATTAAGGGCCAGTGTTTGTTTTTTACATTTAAATATAGCTTTATGTTATTTTAATGACGATTAAAATATATCTGCCATTTTTGTCCACTGTAAATCTTTCGATTAATTTTCATGAACGCATTCCTCACATATATACTCAACAAAATTAATTAAGGGCTGGTAGCCTTTTGGGGCATTAAAATTTAAATTTATATTATTTTCACAATGAAGAATTCCATAATGTACTCTTCAAGAACTTGCAGATACACAGGAATATGAATGGCTTCATATTCCTCAAGCTGAGTACCAAAGCTTGGGAGAAACCTACTTCACAAAAGTCTGCCAGCTCTTAATAGTATGTCCTATTACATGTTTTTTGTGTGTAAGTATCATGCTCCAAGATATGTTGGAACTGCAGCGAAATGCTTGAATTGGTCACTAAATGATTCTAAAGGAAGTAAGACCTAATATTTCCTACTCACAGGTCTCGGTACCATGTGACCATGTCCTGTTCGGACCGGTGAATCCAGCACGTGATCAGGATGTCGTGTCCAGGACGAGCCAGGACCTCGTAGTCGTCACCATTCCGGCGCTCGACCACGTTTGGACCATCTACAATAGAAAGCCCCCTTTAACTATGGACCATCTACAATAGAAAGCCCCCTTCAACTATGGACCATCAACAATAGAAAGCCCCCTTTAACTTTAACTATGGACCATCTACAATAGAAAGCCCCCTTCAACTATGGACCATCTACAATAGAAAGCCCCCTTCAAGTATACTTATGCTGTAAACAAACAATGTTTTATTTTGAAAATCGAAGAAAACCATATGCATTTAAGACATTTAATTATGCAGTTGCTGCAAAGTAGCATATGCCACAATAGTTCAAATTAAATTCTCGCTATCAAGCCATATTTTCTATTCTTTCACGACTGTCATTTTAAGGAATGCAATGGGTCACAAGACCAAATTTGCCAAGAGCTTTGCACTTCTCGTCACCTATTGCACAATGAATTCTAATGACTCAACATTCATTCCTTAAATCATTTATGTTTACTGGTGTTTATAACGATCATTGTCTATATTATTGAGCAATTACATTTATTTTCTGTCAAATGAGCATTAATAATCTAAAATTATTATTATTTTTATATTGGATCCGACTGACTAGCCAAAATATCAAGTTATATTTATTTATATTTTCGACCACCCAAACCAAAATTATCACAGACAAAATCTGTAAACCAGGGATTCAAATAACTATGGCCTACATCATTTTAACAAGGCTGGCAGCTACTATATTTATACAGTGTACACCTACCACTTTGGCAGTTGCTGTGGTATTCATCCACTGCAGCAGTCTGTCCATCCTCACAACACCCGTGGCTAGAAAGGCGGCAATGGATGGGTCTGGGTGTGGTCACATACACATGTGGAGCCCGGGTGGTCTTAGCTACAATACAGGCCAACAGTGATGTCATATATATGCATTAGCATGGAGTCATGTGCTTTATAAATGTATGTTATGATGTAGGTCAAAACCAATGTCATGTATGTCAGTATGTATGTCAAGGTCAATGTCATATGTATGTCAGGATGTAGGTCAAGGTTGATGTCATATGTAGGTCAGGATGTATGTCAAGGTCAATGTTATATGTATGTCAGGATGTAGGTCAAGGTCAATGTCATATGTATGTCAGGATGTAGGTCAAGGTCAATGTCATATGTATGTCAGGATGTAGGTCAATGTCATATTAAGCTGATACTAGTATATCAGGATGTAGATTGCTTTCTTATGAGAACAAGAATGTGAATAGGAGTGAATAGATTATGAAAACTAATCTAACTAACTGAAGTTTTTTAAAATTATTATTCAAATTATTCCTTGATACTTTTCAAGTAATTATAAAACATTATCGCACAATTAAAGTATATGGAAGAATTATATATGTATATTATATCACTCAACCAAGTGCAGAACATGTGTGATAACTGACTCGTTGGAATACTATGATAACATCTATCATCAGTATCCCATTTTTTCACAGTATCTTACACTTTAACAAGGCAGATGTGTGCACAATATACCATCCATGGGATTCCTGTACAAAACAGTGTTAAACCGTATCTCCAGTCTTAGCTATAGACTACACTATTGCTAGGGCTGAATTTCAGGCCTCGGTTCCACAGAGTGATCATAACGCTACAAGAGTCATACCAGACTTATCCGAGTATAGCGCGCATTTTTTTACAAAAAAAACCTGACCTTTCACGTGGGGCCGCATACTATTCAAGACCACTAAATTCTAAACTTTCCAAGGCTCAATCGAAACGACATGTCGGCCATTCTGAACATCGGATCAATATCAAAACAAGCTGACAAGCGTTCATGAATACATTTGTCTGTTAGATTAAACAATCAACTGTATGTACTGTTGTGTTATTATTTCACTAAGGCTTCATCATTGACTATTAACACGATGTTAATAACATGATGAATTTAATGACGAAGTCCTTGTTAGTAAATGTATTGTCAGTTGGACACGAGAAAGGGGTCCATATTATTCACAGGAACTAAGTGTTTTCCCAAAAGATTTTGCTTGAGAAAGTAGTGTGTACTTTACTTGATAGCGCACTATACAAGGAAAAGTAGGCTAGATTTATGTCAATGTAGTTATGACTCTCGTAGCGCTATGTTCGTTCTGTGGAACAGACCCCTTGTTGCCTTAGTTACGCCATTTTGTACAGGAGGGCCCAGGATGTATTTGCTATCTACATGTTCTAATAAAACTACTATAATTAAATAATTAATTAGGATACAAGATAATTACAAGGATTACATTCTAGTAGGTAGAATGGATGACAAAAATCTGGATTTATAACTATACGGTTAAATTATTGGTATAACACATATATTTGCTACCCTAGATAAACACCACAGACATGCTATACAGAGTATATGAGTATATATGTATTTATATTTTGATGCATGCAAATATGTATACTCATGTTTTACTATATAACTCTTGTTATGAATATTCTTTCTCAGTATTATCTGCTTCAAGTAATTCGTCAAAGGAAACGTTGAATCAAAATAATGATCTGCTCTGTTTTGAGTTAATATTTGACACAAATTGGTCCTTTATAGTGATAAACAAAAAACAACGATATTACAAGTGAGAAACTAACATATTGATGAGATAAAAATATTAGAAGACAGACACAGGTGATAAATTAAAAATATTAAGATGAAGCAATATATATATATATACCAGAAACTGATGAAACCAGCCAAGCAATGCAGCAAAAAATAACAATCCAGCAACATTTCTTGTTGTTTGAATTATTTTAGAATTATTATTTATTATATCCTGGCAATATTTCATCAAACAAGATTCTTTCACTTATATCACGGCTTGTCAGTTTATGGCAAGAAGAAACCCACAACATCTGTAGCACTGAATGTTGCAGTAAACATGCAAGCACCGGCAGATAACTGCTTTGCTAACCCAGAATACTTCATAATAGTAGAACTTGTATCCAATCCAAGAAAACAACTATCAGTATAATTCAGAGGATTACTTCTAGAGGCGACTATAAAAAAAAAAGAGTACCATAATTACCCTAATAATTTGAACCCTCTAATAGTTTGAACACCTAAATTAAACGCTGAAAATATTAGTGTTCCGACCTTAAAATTTCAAACATAATTTTCTAATTATCCGGACACAATCATTTTTCCAAAAAGTCAAAGGAAACGACAGATGACTGCTGTCATAACATGCACAGAGTAGAATATAGAATAATATTTGTAATATTACCCCTTAAGATTAATGGTGAATTTTGTTTTACAAGTGTTCAGGATTCTGTAATATTAATCCTACAAATTGATTTCCTGTAAATACTTCTAACAGGAATGAAGGAGAAATTTAATTTCACTATTTCTAATTATTTTCGAAATTTCTAAAAAGTCTAAAAAGAAAGGCAGCAAATGCAATGAACAGCTAAATGACAGAAGGCTATAAATAATTAATAATACCGGGTATCGTTTCTCGAAGCTCTCGTATCTACTACGAGACAATAGTGATTTCTTATACTTGGCGAGTGGGCACTTACGATAGAGAGCTATGGTTTCATAGTGGATAACAGAGCTTTGAGAAACGATGCCCTGATTCAACTATTAACATAAGGAAATAGTGGCAATGGTTTCCTATGGTATTAAGGCAAGCTGGGATATATTAGGATAAACACCCAGAAGTCATGCTCAGATTGATACCTTGCCGTCCGTAGACGCAACGAGATTGACAAGTTTGGCGATCATCAAAGCGGTTGCTATTGCCACCGCATCTGCCAAAACGAAAGCGTGCACAAACGCGGCGCTCGGAATCATAGTACCACTTGATCTGATAATCTGAAGGATCGTTACTACCGCCGCAGCGAGCAGAATCTGGGCGTTGTTCACACTGTGCTGAGTGTCAAAGAAAAAATGGTACAAAAGTGGTACAAAAATGGTACAAAAGTAGTACAAGAATTGTACAGTGACGTCGTTTTCAGAAAATCTCTCATTTAGAACAAAAAGCTGTATATATAGTGTACTTCACAAAATATGAATTCAAAAAATAATTTGTGGCCAAAAATTCAGCATAAATATATATTTATGAAATCTGTACGACTTCCATCATGACAATCTTCAAAAGAAGCCAGCTTACCTGTAACTTTAGGAACAACAGGTTCAGTAATGTTGGTGGTAGAAGGAGTTGCTTCAGGCTTGCTCCTGGATGACTTGTCGCACATGGCATCACAGTCCTCCTGGGTCTGGAACTGATTTCCGTTGCCACCGCAGCCGGTGTAGATGAACCTGGCACACCTGTGCAGGTCGATGTTGTAGTACCACAGGATGGTGTAGCCGTCGCAGTTGCCCCCGGCACGCGGGAGACTGCAGACCTCGTGACCTCGTCTCGTCAGAGTTTTCGTCCGGCACCGACGATGGCAGGCCTCCTGATTGCCGAAGTTGTTGGGGTTGCCCTGGCAGCCTCCGTATGTGAACTCCTCGCAGGTGTTGGAGACGCTGTTGTACGCCCATCTCTTGATGGCGGCTCGGCATGGGCCAGTCTCTCTCGGCAGGATGCAGATTTCTGTAATATATATCGCAGAAATGCAAAATTGCATCTATCTAATTTCATGAAGTTCTTGCATCCATTGAGACCACAGCAGTCTCATATCTATTATCTTCATAGTAGTTGATATGATAGCTTCACGAAAGGGATCCATGGGCAATTATTTAGTTTTTTTTGCTTTGGTTTCCTGAAAGTTTAAGCCATTTATGAGGTTCTTAGTGTAGTAGTACTACTATTTTACACCTAATAATCATCAGGATCTCATTCCACTGAAGAATTGTAGTGATATGACAATCGTAGTGCTATGACAATCATAGTGCTATGACAGTCCCATACAATCATTCTACGGAATGGGGTCCAGAGCAGGGTTGTTAGTAGCACAGTCAGTGATCGTCAGACTTCAGAGTGAAAGGTTCCAAGTTCGAACTTGTATTAAGGGCCCAGCATCAATGTCCACAAAAGTTAATTTTCTGACATTGTTATGACAGGATGCAATATCAGAACTCTTGTTATAATCTTTGGTTCATTCATACCTACTCATTTATTATTTGTTTTCCTTAATTTAATTGGGGTTTAGATAAATTAGATTTCAAGATCCTTTCACTTATATCACGGCTTCTCAGTTTAGGGCAGTAGGAAACCCGCAACATCCGTAGCACTGATTGTTGCAGTAAACCCGCGAGCACCGAATGGTACTGACAAACCAAGGATGATAACTGCATTACAATGGGACAGACAGTGTATTCTAGCAGTGGCATTGCAACCCTTGGCCCCACAGGTGTTGCAGGTTTCCTGCAGAAAACAGTAAAAACATCTTGGATGTCAACATCTTTTGAGTTGCACTAAATGTGATTTTACCTTCAGATCTGCAGAAGTTATCACACTTCTCCTTGCTGTTGAAGTTGTTTTCGTTGCCTTGACAACCACCGTAAACAAACTCGCGGCACACGCCATCTGTGTAGTCGTAGTACCACTTAGGGATGCTGGCATAGCAGGGACCGTTCTTCATCTCCAGGATGCATACATCTGTACCAGAAATACACATACTATAACAAAGTAGAGGCTTAAAGTAAGTCTAATGTAAATATCAATATCGTAGTTATCTCCCTTGTATCACTGCGTGTGACCATGGCCATGTGCCAGCTACGCATTATAAAAATTCCCACACACCCAACCCCTTATTATTAGTTAGTTTATTTTACATTTTATTGTTATTCTTTCCATGTTAGGTTCTAATTTTATGCCCTTTAAGTGTCAATGGAGGTTTGTCAGTCTTGCACATGGTTGCCAGTTCTATAATTTAGTTATGTCTTTATGAAATGTATGTAACTGCATGTGTGTGTATGAGATATTTGCAAGTTAGTAGTTAATAACTAGTAAATGTATTTACTTGAGGATGAGTTGTATTTATAATAATCATGATAATAAATAAATAAATAAATAAATAAATAAATGCTTTGTTTTTATTTTGTTTCGTTTTGTTTTTGATTGTGGTGTTTTGTTTCCAGTACTGATTGTTCATGATTGGTCAATTCATAACCTATGCCTACCTCTGGGCTGTGAAAGCTGAGGCTTCTGGGTGGTGTAATAGTAACCAGTTGTGGTGGGTGGTACAGTTGTACCAAATGAGGCTGGAAGAGAAGTTATTTACTCAAAAGTTGTGATAGGGAAAATGATCTTGAAAGTGGTTCTAAACCCCCAATTGACATAAACAAACAAATAAACAAACAACCATAATGTGCACATATATATTGCGCCAAATCCACGCTCGAAAGTGTGTTCATAGCGCTACATTATTACCCCAGTCAATGGATCAATGTGCTCTTGTTTTCCTTCTCACCTCCATGGGGAGTATACAACCCAATCTGCTATTCATTGTGCTAGAAGGTTATAATTCAAATCCCAATGCACATGCATGTCATTCTACTGAGTACCCAATCTCTGCTGGGTGAACAGAGGTATTTTTGAATTAAGCCCACTTGCTTAAAGTGACAACACACACTTTTCAGCCTGTGTTTCGGTGTGAGGCAGGAACAAGTCCTAGATACTCTCAGGTTCTCGGTCACCCATCCACGAACCAGCTGAGCTCGATCGTGCTTAACTTTAACCTGAGCGGTCAGCCGTGCAATACACACTTACCATCAACGACTTTGACAGTCATCATTTTTACGTCGCCATCTGGCAGGCTGCGACAGTAGTACGTCCCCGAGTCAGACATATTTGCGTTCTGTACTGTCAGCTCACTCTCCATGCTGTAGCCATTCAGAGATATCGTCACGCCAATGTGAGAAGAATCGGCCTCGGTGTCGATTCTGTGTCCATTTATGAACCACTCGATGGTGCGAGAGGATGCAGTTCCCATGGTTATGGCATCGCACTTGATGCGGATGTGGCGTCCCACCTTCACATAGTCCTGTCCATCTATCTTCACTGGAAATGTATCGAGAGAGTGGTGATATCGAGAGAGTGCCGATATTGAGAGAGTGGCAATATCAAGAAAGCAGCGATATCAAGGTAGTAGTGATTTCAAGAAAATGGCAATATTAAGAGTGGCAATATCAAGAGTGGCAATATCAAGAGAGTGGCAATATTAAGAGAGCGGCAATATAACGAGTGGCAATATTAAGAGAGAGGCAATATCAAGAGTGATGATTCGAAGACTGTGGCAATTTCAAGAAAGGTGATAGTGGTGATATTAAGAGCGGTAATATCAAGAGAAGAGAGTGCCAATGGTGATATGAAAAGAACATCAATATCAAGAGAGTGGTAATATCAAGCATGGGGACATTAACCCTCCCTGCTGGATTAGGCGCATGTGCAGACCTTTTGGGCATAGCCGGTTGCCTTCAGCATGGAGAGGGTTAAGAGATGAGTGATATTAATTGAATGGCAATATCAAGACCATGGCGATATCAAGAGAGGCAATATCAAGAGAACAGAGGCAATATTAAAAGATTGGTACTATCAAGATCGTGGCATTATCAATTCATGCCGCTATCAAGATAAGAGACTGACAATATCAAGAGAAGACTGGCAATATCAAGACAAAATGTCAATAAACAACTGATAACCTTGCAAGAGCTGAGAGCTATCAACTTTTTAAATGGTCACAATGAGATCCAAGTTGGGATTAATACAATTGGATAGACAAAGTACTGAATATTGCCCTTTTCAAAATTACTGTGATAGCATTTAGAGAATCTTTTGAAATTTTACCCCATATGCTTTTGTGTTGTGTCTGTTCAGTAGAGTGTATATGTTTTTGCAGGTAGATAGATCTGGCACCCAGATTACAAAACATTTTGAGGACGATTTCATGCTCAAGTCAAGATTTTTTTCCCATATAAAATTTCAGCTGGAGCAAAATATTTCGTAATCTCGGGGCCTGGTTTCATGTCCATGCCAGTGTCTTGCATTCTATTAATTTCCAATCCATCAAAATCCATCCATTTTAAAACCCATTAAAATTTTGTTTTATGTTATTACTTTCTAACAATGATTTCTCTTCCAGTATTCTGGACATGTCTGTACTCACGTGAGCTCTTGTCCGGCTTCAGTCCAAGACTCTCTGTAGTGGTGGTAGTAGGCGGCGCTTGTGTCGGTGACGGGGTCGCGATGCTGCCACCACAGTGCCGCTGACACTCCGACTCAGACAGGAAGTTGTTCTCATTGCCTTGACAACCGCCATACACGAAGGACGTACACCTCTGGCTGTAGGACTCGAAGTACCAGCGAGTTAGATAGGCTCGACATGGGCCAGAGTCCTTGGGCAAGTTACACTTGTTGGTCTCAACTGTAAACAAGATGGTCGACTGGATACAGGTTTGTTGATTTGGGGTTTAAAGCTACTTTCAAGATTGTTTTCACTAACATCACAGCTTGCATGTGTATGTACTGCTTGTATTAGTCTGGATTTCCACCAGTTTTTATAGTGCTAGCTCACTTGGAATATCACATGCCGCAGATAGAACATGGATACCCCACTCAGATACAGTATACTGATTCCGAGCCAACCAGTCCTTGCTTTGCCCCTTTAATGCTGAGCGCCAAGCAGGGGAACAACAAGTACCATCTTTTAACGTCTTTTGGTATGACATCAATATTGAACTTGAAAAAGGGAAAGAGAACACGTTAAAAGTCTAGCGCCTAAACAAGTGTGTTATAAATACCATATTTATAATAAATACCATATTTATATATCGCCCTTTTAATTGCTTATACCATTTCATGCTTATGCTAGCAAACCTATGACACCTGAAGACTCACCTCGTGGGACTGGGATGGTGTTCTTGCACTGGGACATGCAGTCATCCTCGCTGTCGAACTTGTTGAGACTGCCACTGCATCCTCCAGACCAGAACCTGTCACAGCGTTCCTTCGTCCTGTCCCAGTACCACTTGACCACGTAGTCCGTGCACTTGTTGGAATCCTTGTCTTGGGAGCACGCATCACCTGAAGTGTCACAATGACAGGAACACGCTCAGGACATGGGCATCACAGCTTTTATGGACATGTGACATCCTTAAATCTATAACTAACAAACTACGGTATATTCAAAGCATCACAACAAGAATTGCGGCTCTTTCAAACAAGAAATATGACATTTCACCAATTCTTCAAAACTTGCACTAGTTTCTCATTATCTATAGAATCAAATTTATAAAATTGTGCCTGGCATATCGGTGCCGATATGGATCAGCACCAAAAGAATCCTCGTGTGTTTTAGAAGTAAGTATCGAAATAGAAAGAAACCTCCCCTCCTGACAGTAAACACTGAATCCCTGCAAGTCTTCAAATCCAAACTCAAAACCTTTCTTTTTTGTCAAGCCTATTTTTCAGACAGTGTACCTGTACCCACATCCTAAGATTGCTTTTATTTTTCTCCTCTTTTTTGTTTTGTTTTGTTTCCCTTGTATATGTCATTTTTCTCCTTTTTTGTTTTGTTTCCCTTGTATTGTTTTTATTTTTCTCCTCTTTTTTTTGTTTTGTTTTGTTTTCCTTGTATTGCTTTTATTTTTCTCCTCTTTTTTTGTTTTGTATTTTGTTTCCCTTATTAAGAGCATGTTCATATATGGATTATAGTCAGACATTGATGCCATGTTCCTGTGTTGGATTAATACTCAGGGCCTTCTATTTTATTAACAATTTTATTTATGAAATCAGACCCCAAGGTCATGAAACATTTTAAGTACAACTTGCGTATGAAATCATACTCAAAAGGTTTCATAATCTCGGGACCAGATACTCTACCACCTGACCTCATGACCACTGACCTATGACCTTGTCCTTAGTATCAGTGGATATGACAACATCATCGTCGCAGCCCTCCTGGTCGTATCCTGTCGCCGCTGTGACACTGTCTGGACAGCAGCCATATTTGGAGTTCTCGCAGAGATCCTCTCCAGCTCCAGACCCCACCTCACAACCATCCATGTCTGGACCTAGAAACACGTACATTAATAATCAGGAAAAATCCTGGAGTTCTTCCATATGTAGCTGTGTTATGCAAGTCCACATTAAGATATTCCTAGGTTTCGGCCAGCGGGGTTTAGCCTTTGGCTAAGATGGCAGAGGACTGAATTCACAGTCCATCAACTCAGGTTCGAATCTCAGGATCTGCACGGTCCTGTTTCTGTGGCGCCCGATGTTGGGTACTGAGACTTGTGTGGAACCTCTTTGTTGTCACTGATGCAGATTTTCAATGAAAGCATTCATTTTACCACAGGAACTAAATTGTATTGTAAAGGGAATACTCGACAATGGCATTTGTATAATTATTTGCAAAATCTACAGAAATTATGTTGAACATTTTTTAATAAAAAAAGCAACAGCAATTATCTTGAATTTTAGCAAAGAACATTCGAGCAAAAACTACAGATATTATCTTAAATATTTTAACAAAATATCATTTGGAGAACATGAAAATTATATTGCAAATAGAGAGCAATTTTATATGGGATTCTCAAGCATTCTCGATTAACAAAATCATCCATTAGCATACCTTTAGCTGGAGTAATTCCATCATCACAACATCCATAGTGAGACCTCTGAAAGAACAATAGTAGGTGGCTTCAAGGACATAGCATGTGATCATCTAACAATACAATCAGCTTAAAGTGGCAAGATCATCTTTGGACACAATATTTAAAAAATATATATAATAATAATTTCTACATAACATTACTAACAAGGGGAAAATATAAAGAAAAAATGTACAAACATTATATGATGCAATATCACCAATGTAAAAAAATAATCCCCAAGCCTGTTCTAAATATACCATTGGATAATTTACTGTTCAGAGTATTCCTCATACTATTAGGCCATGAAAGAAGTGTGCCTAGATGTTCCTACTGGTCTCAGCGAGCGGGGTTACCCCTTTAGCTCATTTGGCCGAGCATTGGACTCACAGCCCAGTAACTTGGGTTTGAATTCCAGGATTGGCAAGGTTCTGTCACACACACACACACACACACACACACACACACACACACACACACACACACACACACACACACACACACAC
>JAUTBT010030060.1:0-19028 GCA_032361225.1 Lepetodrilus schrolli | reverse complement strand
ATTACCTTGCACAACTGTGTCTAATTTAGGTTATTCCATGAGGAAATTTAATTAAATAGAAGATTCATTACAAGAGGCGTATCGCCATACTATCGGCGTTTCAAACATTCGGTGAAAACACGCTGTTTTTACACTGAATCACATTATTACGACGTGCAAAAACTTAAACATCACATTGTAATTATCAAACTCACCAATAATTGTCTTCAAACTAAATATAGATGACTGTTGTGATGAACTTGATGGAAATTCGAAATTATTAATTAGAGTGACTGATCTGTTTGCAAGCTCCAATTTCGTTTAGCAGAAGGTCAGCATCTTCAGTGAATGTCTGAATTTAGCTATGACTGTACTTTTACAGAGTATTAGGGTTTCCTCCTGCCCTAAACTGACAAGCCGTGATGTAAGTGAAAGATCTCAAAAGCAGCTCTAACCACAATTTTAAAAAATAAAAATAAAAATTACAGAGTATGCCTTTAAGAATAAATAAACGAATATTTATGGATCTAATTTAAATTTCTAAATTTGCATGACATATGGCCAGTTGAGTTACCAACAAAAATGCAATTAAAGTACTTTTCATCACAGTTCGCTAGCAATAAGCTGTGTTAGAACTGCAACGTGTGCTTGGAAAAGTGTGGCCCGATTAGATATGTTCCACTCTGACAGCATTCCCTGCAGCCTTCCACAGCTGCTGTGTGTGGCTAATTAGAGTCTAATTAGGAGAAAAAGAAGTCTGCAAATTCCTAAAGTCTTCATCATGTTCAGGTTTGGCACCAACGTGTCATTCTTTTCACTATGATATAAGTACAGCCAGAAATGTGATCACAGGGTAGAAGTTAAAACAGATATGAATGTATTGCTCCAACGCCGAGTATATCTGTCATCGTGGCAGAATGGCGCTGCAGGTTCTTTGAATCTCGCCTGAAAGTGAAAGTAATAAAAAGAAATAATATACATGTTTTCTTTGATGGTAGGTGATTTTTTTTTTTTACTGATTATGATCTTGAAAATGTAAAATCTCTGTGATGTACACATAATGTAGAACTATTATCTAGAGTCATGAGTAATTATGCCATGGTAATATCGGTCGATTTCAAATAAAAGCCGAATTTGTGTTATGAAATATTGAAACGAAAATGTAATATGTGGATTCTAATGGTGTTTTTGTTACAGACTTGTTCTTATCTAAGTAGTTGTCCTTCCAAAAGACATATTTACAAAAGTTTAAACTAATATTTTCTCGGGTAACGATTGGTAATCTTGGTAATGTTTGTCATGTAACAGCTATTTAGTCTGTTAATAATGTTTCTTTCATTGGTGCAGACATATTTAAATTTGCATTGCTCTTTGATTCAATTGCCAAAAAATATCTGGATATCTGCAGAAGCAAGAGCTGATGAGTCTAACAGATCTAGGGTTAATGTTAACCGTATACTGGCTGGAATAATAATAATAATAATAATAATAATAATAATTATAAGCAATCTTGTGTTGGGCAATTCTAGGTGTCTACGGCAGTGAAAAAAGTCAAAGACATTGTAATGACAGCTGGGGGGAAAAAATGTTACCACATCTCTTCTGTTTTTAGTTTATGCATACAGTAAAATGTTTAGGGTACTACATGTGGTGATAAATGTTGGATGTTGAGGCAATAAAAAAAGGGGAAAAAATGGATATACCACTGGAATCCTAAGAATGTATTTCTAACATTTATTGTCCGATTCTAAATCAACGATAACATGGAAGGTATGCATAGTTGTCCAATTCTTTGAGAACACAGTTTTGTGTTTAGTATATATATTCAGAGATCACTCAGTTGCTGTGTTGACAGTTGTGTACTCCAAGAAATTGTGGGGCAACGACCGCCACATTCATACTCACTCTGCATGCAGCACTGCATATCTCATCACGTCTATTTCAGATCAGTATGTACATAGCCCATGTACATTTCAACATACGTTTCGCATGCTGAAGTGGCAGTGTTTTCTGTCAGGATGTGCCTGTGCAAGAATTGAAATATGCAACGCTATGCATAAGCTGCTGGTTGGCAAGGCCCAAAAAAATAGATGCAGAATTTTTCGCTCCGTTGACATTTGAAGTTATGTTTCCCTGTTATGACGCTTTTGTTTGTTTGATAAACTTCTTTGCAGTATTGAATGTGGAAGTGGTTGTAAATTCAAAGAAAGTGAGTGGTTCATAGTTTGCTGAGGAGAAAATAATTATTTTAGTTGCAATTTTTGTTTTTCTTCTGTTATGGAGAACATCTGATATTTATATGAGAATATTGATTTAGAAATACTGAGAAAATAGTGGTAACTAAGGAAGATTGATACACGTGTAACCAGCACCTTGGTTAGAGCCTTTGTCTGATTATCATAGTCTTCTCCCACTAGTAATGTGATACATCTTACATTCATGTATAGCCTACATTCTTGGCCTCACCTCAAGTTACAGGTATCACAGCCTTCTGTACACATGGTACAGATAACTAAAGTAGACACTATCTATATTTCAGAGATATATGCAAGGTTATAATTGACCTCTTGAAGCTTTCGTCCCACTCTTATATAGTCAGTTTGTCTGTCAGTGCGTCACTGTCAACTGTTGTTGATCAGTCTGGCCTGAATTCTGGGTCAGAGGTCAGGTCGGTGTCGGAGGTCGTCTCAGGTTGTCTGATTACGTGTGGAAACATCCAATTGGTCTGCTTGCGTAGCCGGCTTCCAATGCTGTCACTAGTTCAACTGCACACAGCATAAACATGTCCTTTTCAGGCAGTTGTTTGACAGCTAAATAACGATGATGGACAGCTGGGATTGACCCTCGGCATTAGCAGTTGACATTTCCTCATGCACAGATTGAAAACTGCACTCAAAGCATTTTGTCCTGATTGTTGCATTTTCATGTTGACTGAGTACATGAAAAATTATTTTCAGTTAAAAGCACCGGTCGTATGTAAAAATAATAATCTTACTTTTATTAAACGTTTTGAAATCAGTAATTCAGGAAATATATGTTTTGTCCTGCGTCTTAAAATTATGTGTTTGTGAGAGAATATATTAACTGATTTAAGCTCCTTTATATTGACAGTTATCCAACTGAATTCACATTAAGAATTAAACAGGATGCACTCATCATGCTCATTGCCTGCGTGACTTGCAGAACACAAGAGTCTACTGTTTGTCAGACTACAGACAAATGCTGGTTGACTACAAGCATTGCATGTCTCGTGTGATAGCTGAAGTAACATGTAGGTTTATCGCATTGCATCATATTGACGTCTCTATGGTATGGATCCAATACATAGTTCTGCACCGAGTACCCCTTGGTCACCACGGGCCCAGGTTATTTTATCCCATTGGACAGTTCTGAAATTCAAGCCTTTGACAATTATGTATGTATACTTTGGAAAACCCGGAAACCTAGTTGAGATAATGTAGAATGAGATGAGATATTGGAGATGTAGGTTTATGTGGAAAGGTGGTTTTCAGTAAGTGTTATCAAGAAACATGGGTGATACATTAACACTGATATTCATGACCACAGATATAATACTGATAAAACCTGTACACACTGATATAACACTGGGCATAATACTGATATAACTCTCTATACCACATTGATATAACCTGTTGCTCCACGCTGATATAACTGTCTTACAAATTACAAACTTGTGATCTATGTAGCATTATGAGCACACTTTCGCGCTTGGATTTGGCTCAATTATAATATGAATGTACACAATATTATTATTACCTACACTGATATATAGTCTGGCAGGTAACCTTACAAACCTCTGTTTGGTACCGTCACTCAACAACTATTTAACGTAGGTCACTCAAATATTTTACATTGTTAGGAAATATGTGTACCCTACCAATTCCCAAATTACAATTCCGTAGATCGCCAAATAAAAATTCAGTCTATTTAACCTATTACTATTTTACTTAACACTTTTGCTAAATATGCGGAGGAATGCCATATGTCATGTTACAGTGATTTACATATTGGACACCAATGACAATTGGTCACATGCGATTCATCAATCAATAATAAGGGTTATCTCAAAAGAAGTTTAAGCAATGAAAGTTGTGCATATTGTATCTTGAGATATTGAGGTCATGATCATAAAGAAAAATATATTTCAACTTACGAGTTAACATTATATTAGTTTAACCTTAATACTAGTAATTTCACGAATTTCATCTCTAAGAACTATTGCTTCGAAAGAGTCAAATTTAAATTTATTTCCACGTTGTGATACCATCCCCGGACCAACAAATCTTCTGTATTGCACGAGCTGTCATACTTCTTCACAATGTTCATGACGATACCTTCTGAGAGTTGTATAATGCATAAATGTGCATTTGTGTGCCCTTTGCAATTGAAGATAATAGTAAAACATATTAATGAGGTATTATACATCTACACAAAAGCAGACCTACTTGACGTAATTGTCGATAATAATTAGTTTCACCTGTCAGTACATGGACAATAGGAATATTCGTGATATTGTCATGTGACCAATTGTCACTGGTGTTCGAATATATATAAATTGTTGTTACCTGATAGAACGGCACTCCTGCGCATATTTAGCAAATGTGTAAAATGAAATAGACAGAATGTGATCTAGGAAGTTGTAATATTGGAACTGGTTGGGTACAAGTAATTTGTAATGCTGTGCCAAATTTGAGTGACCAACATTAAATAGGTTTTGAGTTACGGTACCAAACAGGGGTAACATTACCTGCCAGACTATATAAACCTTTGTGTGACACTGTTACACTGCCGAAATCAACCAAGTTGGAAGGCGACCGAAAAAACAACCAACTCAAGAAGAAGAAGAAGACTGTTACAACCTTTTGTGTGATACTGTTACAACCCTTTGTGTGACACTGTTCCAACCCTTTGCTCCACACAGATATAACCATCTTACATACTTGCATTACTATACGGATTTGCATGACACTGATATAACCCTTTGCGTGATATTTATAACCATTCCTACATACTTACATTGATAAGCCTTTGCATGACACTGATATTACCATGTGTTAGACACTTACATAACCTGCGATCTACACTGATATAACCTGGTCTATGCAAGGTATGGTTTGCATGCGAAGAATGCCACAATAAAATGGTAATTATATTGCCATGCTGAATTATTAAGCACATCACAGTGGGATGTCTACTGAAGTGTGGGACAGCAAGGCTGTTAGTGTGGACATAGTTGTGTAAACCAGAATTGGACTGTCAAACACGGTGGTATAATTTCAGACGCTTTCGTATCCACTATGAGACCATAGCGCTCTTGTATCTATCATAGATAGATAAATATGAGAGAACTATGGTCTCTTAGTGGATAGCTACGAGACGATAGCGCTGTCGTATCTGTCAGCGAGATAGATACAAGGGTGCTGTGGTCTATTAGTGGATACGAAAGCGGTTATGAATCCATTCCCTAATAGAAATTTACTACTGTCTTATTTAGTAATTGTCATTTGAATATCATTGAAAATATCTGTAGATCAGCTGATACATATAGCTTATTATTACTCTGTTAAATTGAAATATTAATATTTTTACATTTATAACTATATAAATAACATTATCTGAGGCTCATTTGTAAATATCCAAATTTGTTAATGTGAGACATAAGGACATTACAGTGCAGAAGTTTGTCTCTCCTTGATTTCTAGTCTGGAAATAATTTACGTGATGAGTGGGTTATTACATGTTTTTATTCAGTGAACTGATTGTCTTTTCATGTTGCAATAAAGAGTTGGCTGTACTGCAACTTTCAGATTTGACTACAGTTGACTACCGCCAATTTGTGCGTTTTCCAGTGACCTTTTCAAGGTAAAATGTCCTCATACTCTGACCTTTGAGATTGCTGTAGTCGCAGACAAATGATAACGAGAGATTTTATTTCGGTCCTAGATGAGTTGATATGAGTACCATGTTTATCCAAAGTGATTTTAAATGGGTGCACCCACTTTGTCGGTGGCAGATAAATAATCGTATATTCTCTGTGTGGCGATTACGTCAAGGTTAGCATTGACAATAATACTGTTGTGGTACAACTGAGGATGTGTGTGTGTGTGTTCAATTTGACATGAAATATACAAGAAGTGTAGAAATTGAGTGGAAATATGATTATTTTGACCTTAACTTAAATTTTAAAGAAATGTTTGTTTGATAGTTAATATAGCTCATGCATTATGATTTATATTCATTTTGATATTTTAAAAATGTTATATGTATATATTTAAAAAAATACAATATCCAGTAATACAAGCTGTGATATATATACACACACACACACACACACACACACACACACACACACATATATATAGTGAAAGAATCTTGAAAGTGTCTCAACCCCAATTACAAAAAAATAAAAAAATAAAAATAAAAAGTACTATTATAATTATTTTTCGCCATTTTCTTTCATGCCTCATTATAAAATATGCAAGTCATAAAAGCGTTTACTAGATACTTAAAATTCCTGATGTCCTTGAAATTGTTATTTATTATGACGTAAATTTTTTAGTGTGTTGAGCCAGTTGAACTAAAATTGTGTCATTGCATAAAGCTTGCATGTCGGCTTTTTACTGCCTACCGACTTTTTACTGCATACTTTAATGTAGGGTCAACGGCTGTGTCATCATCAGTGGTAGCGACTTGTAATTAACCATCGCACCAGGTAGGCAGAGGTCTTGTGTCTCTAATAGTCGTCGTACAGCAATTGTAAAATGTTGCCTGTCAGCAATGACTTGGACTTTGTCTCTTATGAGAAACAGGATTTCTATTAAGGTTTACATGAGAAAGAGGATTTCTGGTTCGTTGGTTTGGTGAAAATGGGGACAGTTGACTGAAAGCATCTAAGCGATTATTTAGAAATTGATCAGCTCATGTAGACGTATGTTAATGTTAAGTTCAGAGACTCCAAGACAGACATTTCCAGACTGATGACTACTGGTAAATTATTATAAAAAAAATCATTTTAACCTTTCTGGTGACATTTATTTATTATTAAGACCTGCATAGATTGTTCTTGATAAAACTGTTTTATTGCGCATTTTAGAAATAAATAATGTATTTAAGAATTTGTATATAATGAAAATGAGCGGATTACGGAATTGATCAGAACAGCAAATATTTGAACCACACTCTCAATTTAATTCTTTTTTGTCACAGTACATGTATACCTTCCAAACTTTACATTCATAATGCATTTATAATTTGTACTGTGTCTCAGATTACCTACATAGATTACATCCAGACTGTTTCCCAGACAGTTTGCCTAGACTTGAGTTTGTGATTGACACAGGTCACTGTGACCTCCCTACCTGTATATATTGGAATGTACCTGCAGAGTCAGTGGCTGCTGATAGACCCAATGATAAATATGCAGGGCAATGCAGGTGTCTACAGGGCAATGTCTGTCTGTCTGCAGCTGCATGTTGGCGATTTCAGTGTGGTACATTTCATTGACAGTTGGCTCAGTCAGTAACAAGTGAGAAATGTACGACTTTCTGGTGCATGGGGTGCGAGCTGTGCTGATTATTGTTATGGTTATAGTTGTGGCTGTGCATTCGGGCAGTCCTTCAGTCACTGTAGTGGACACTAGTGGACCGAACCACAGAACTCTGAATATTTATAATAACATTTTATTTCATATATCAATCTATTATTTTATTTTATATTTTAATTGGGGTTGAGCCGCTATCAAGATTCTTTCACTTATATCATAGTATTACTATATGACATGAAATTATGTTATAGTTATTCATGGTCCTGTGACCATCATCTTTCCTGTCAGATTTAGTAATATCCTGTGAAATGCATTGTCTAGCCACATACAGTTTATGCTGGTCCAGGCAACAAATATTACATGTGACTTTGAAGCTCGAACATGAAAGATGAATGACAGCCGGAGAAGGGATGAGTTGTTTCAGGTTGTGTAGACTATTGACCTTTGATACTTTGTGTCGACATAGTGCATGGATAAAGCATTGTACAGATATAGTCATGAATAACCTCGAAAAACTGTAATTAGTTCAAACTACTAAACGTAATTTCTACAATTGCAATAGGTCGTTTTGGACACTAACAGTAACAGGAATAAAATTAGATGAAGACGAAAACTAATTACATTAATTATTTCATGTTTTGTTAATCCAGGGACAGCATGGAATCATTATTTATAAAAGTACATTATAACCAACCTCCATCACATACTCTGTACTCGTATATTTCCATCTTTAAGTTGTTTCAAAGTGGCCTGATGCCAGTTAAGGGAATTATTTTGTTTAATTCGGCCCCCTGTAACATAAGGGAATTATTTTGTTTAATTCGGCCCCCTGTAACATAAGGGAATTATTTTGTTTAATTCGACCCCCTGTAACATAAGGGAATTATTTTGTTTAAATCGGCCCCCTGTAACATAAGGGAATTATTTTGTTTAATTCGGCCCCCTGTAACATGAGCATCTAAGTTAGTCTCTTTGATTTAACACATATTTCCTGAGGTCTAGACAGTTGAGAAATCTGTATACAAAAGAACAGCATACTGCATGTTACCCAGGAATGCTTAGAAATTCTACGTTTGATTTATGTGCTGGATTATAATTTAAAACGAGACTTTTAGTTCCATATGTATATACCCTCAGGATTAAATTCCCAGGCATTGTATTTATCTGAAAGACTTTGTAATGTAGATAACATACAATTTCAAATGATATTCTGAGCAATTTATTTATTGGGTGCTGAAACTATGCTAAGATATTTATACATATCATCATGGTTTTTTCTTTCTCTTTCTATGTTATCAAGTGCGGATATTAGATAAAGCCTAGACAAGGTATAGTGGACAGGTGTGTGTTTATGTCGAGAGAAGGTTAGCATTTACAGTCAGGAAAAGTAGGTAATAGGCCAGAATGTACATGTGTGCTGCATGCTTCTGTGCAGGTGGGGTGACAAGTATGATACCCAGTGGTAGGGTGGGGGTGGTGAAAGCAGTGTAACATATGTAATTTGGGAATGCAGGTAAAGTCTGGTGGTGATTATTAGGTTGGAAGAAAACAATTTTATTTGGTTAATGTGAAAAAGATATTGATATTGAGGTTCCAATATTGACTGAGCTGGGGTTGGATTATTCTATTCTATATATTTGGAAAGTAGAATTTAAAGGAATTTCAAAATAGGTCTTTAGCAAGGTCATTTGATACCAATTTTTATTCATTTGGGTATCGTTTCTACTATGAAACTATAGAAATCGTGTAGTATTCTCTTATACAGGCACTGATGAGATGAGAGCTTCCAGAAACCATACCCAGGATAACTTAAATTAACTAAACATTCTTCAAAGATATACAATTGTAAATTACCACAATGATAATTATATTAATTAATAATTAGACAAATAATGTCTTTATGGAAAATGTTCTTTTAACAATAATGACTGCATTGAAGTTTACAAATAAATTTTTTAAGGAAAGTAATTTCTTATGATTTTGCATTGAAGTCTATTTTAGCAAGCATATCTTGAACCCATATTGGAATTGTTATATTTGGAACATTACTGAAATCCAGGAGATTGTTCCTTTAACCATCCTACTGCTGAAGGTGCCTTTAACCATCCTACTGCTGTAGGCCATTAGAGATGCATTAACAGAGAAATTATCGCTATTAATCCTACAGTAAGCTGTGCTAACTTTGTATGCTGCAAGAAGGAATGGCGTGGGTTGGCAACATGACTTCCTAGCACCTGAACAATGGACGTTGTATTCCATGTTATACAGCAGTGATTGCGATTAGGCCACACAATACCTATAATCAGGTAGAAGACTGGCTGTCTGTGAATGACATTCAATGGAGAGATCTCGATGCTGATTAATGCCTAGCCTTTAACTAAATATCAAATGCTCAAATTTAATCTGCTAACAATGGAGCCTTTTATGTCCTATGCATGTGCCAAATAGACTATTCATGTCGTGATTGCTTTGATGTGTATACACATGTATGTATTAACAAGTGCACTTATTGACGTTTGATACACAGTGAAATTGTCAGGTTCTGATGGTTTTAGATATGTCAAAGTGATTATAATTAAGTTTTGAGGTACTACTGATTTTTTTACTAGCATTTATTAAATTATGAAATTTGATTAATTGTGATTATTTTGGGGGAGAAAATTATCTGGCAGGGTATTGAACTTTGATATTTGTTTTTCGCTGAAATTGTCTTGTGAAATTTAACTACTTTCAATAGACATTAATACTATTTTCTCTTAAAAAGACCCTTATCGTGAATGGGTGAAAGATTCCCGCAGCGACGTTAAACTCCATAATAACTCACTCTTAAGAAAGACCTAGCATTTTAAGGTAATATTTGCAATTGCTAGAAGTATCGTTGTTCAATTGGTCTTAACATGCCTAAAGAGGAGTGTCAAATAAAATAATAAAACACATTAAGGCATAGCTAATGTAATTAAAATTAATTGTTTTATGTATCCATCCGCCTACACACATTTTTGCAAATGTGAAGCCCAATGTGTGTCAACCGTCAACAGATAGTTGATCTAATTATGCTAATAAGACAGTATGATCTATTTCATGATCTTAACAAATATATGATTTAACTAGTACTACACTGTGCTTGTAAGATGTGTAATGAAGGGTTAATGTAATTACAGTGTATATAATGTTACACATTTAATCATTTCTAATGTTAACCCAATACCATTATGATTCCTTTCTTTACAATGCAATTTAAACATATTTGTTTTCACTATATCTTTATTTATTTTGGTAAAGCGGGTAATCAAAGTGGTAAAATGATCTTCATTGATCATCAGCAAGGTGCAAATAAGACCTAAGATTATACAGATTAACAAATTGCAACATTTCCTTGGAATAGTAGTAGTCTGTGAAACACTATCTATTGAAAGAAGATAATTTTAACAAAGAAGCAGTTGTAATAGGATTGCATACTATAGTATTATGCAGACAGATCTTTGTAAAATTTGTTACTATGCCAATCTGTAGCTAAGATTGATTTGTAAAACTGGTTCTAGTTGAGAGGAGCTCCACCTTCTGCACCTTTGCTCAAGAGACAGATGTCACAGGTAGATTTCCAGTCAGACTTATCAAGCAGGGTCAAGAGTAAACCTTGGAGCCAGTGTCTGTGTAAGTTTATCCTCTCTGCCCCAGAGTAAACCCTCGTCTGGAGGTGTTGGAAAAGGGGGGTTGTGGGGGGGGGTGGAGAGGGCGAGAGACATCCAACAATTCAACTGTTCAACGTCACTTCGACAATCACAAACTGCAGCTCGCACAATTAACTGCTAAGTAGCTGACACAGACGGAGAAAGAAACGGTTTGAAGTTAGATTTGACACATCGGTGAGACTAAAATCATAACCCACAGAGCTAATACCCGCTGTCGAGGTACATAAACACACTAAGCGTGGGACATCGCTGTGTAAATAGTCATGTACTGACTACAATGCTAATCAAGAATTATTTGTTCTGTTTAAGGGCTAATAAAAATGTTATGTCTAGAATTAATTGTTATTCAGTCTTGAGTTAATGTTTCCTCAACTTGAGTACATCTATCTAACACTATCGTGGTTAATTTGTAAATTTAAATAGTAGTGGAAATATGATGCTACAGAATTACTCTTCTGGCCATAAAACAGATTGGCACAGATTGCTGGTCAGGCCTGATCAATTTAATTATCTATTTTACCACACTATTGCATGCAGCCATGCTGTTATAAGTTTATAGTTATTCTGTAATAACTCCCCTAATATCTCCCCCCCCAATGATAAAAATAATTATTGTTTTGAATTGTGGTTTAGAGCCTCTTTCAAGAAAGAAGATATTTATTTAGAAAGAAGATATTTATTTATAGCACTTAATAAGGCATAACTATTTAAGATGAATGATTAACCAGCTTGGGTTGACATAAGACATATGTCTCCATCCGTCATCCATCAGAGTCTATATCGTTACACAAACACAACTGTATATATACTAAGTAAACACACAGATACCCAGACAACAATTAGATGTAGGTGGGATGGATTATACCCTAAGTACCTTCCAAGTGTTTCGGTGGGCGGGCGGTTACATTTCTCTTTTCAAACTGCGAGGTGTGTGCAATGTTTGGTTTGATCTTGACACGTCAAACACAAGCAATTATTGATAGCCTTACGTCTGATGTAAATCATGATCATCGTGTCACTGTTGGTAGGTCTCGGCCTTGTTCAGCAACATTGTTCAGCGACAATATTCAGCGACAATATTCAGCATTGTACAGCAACATTATTCAGCTTTGTTCAGTGGCACTATTCAACATTATCCAGTAACATTATTCACTAGTGTTAGCAAAATTGTTCAGTGACAATATTCAGCTGTCTAGCAAAATTATTCAGCATTGTTCAGCAACAATATACAGCATTGTCCAGCAACATTATTCAGCTTTGTTCAGTGGCACTATTCAACATTATCCAGTGACATTATTCACCAGTATTAGCAAAATTGTTCAATGACAATATTCAACATTGTTCAGCGATATTGTTCAGCCAACAATCACAGAAGTATATCATTGTTATGTCATCAAAGAATAAATATAGAAAATAGATATATGGCTGTATTTCAGATTCATTAGCATTGCTTTAGAAGTATCAGTTTCTCTTTCCCAGCTGACAATGGTTGATGGAAGAGAGCGATTTGTGGCTGGACTGGTAATTTGCAGGCTCTGTATTGCAATATTGTGGCAGACAAGCCTTTGTTGTATGGTAGACACTTGACCAACTAACATCTCGTGGCCATGTTTGCAGATCTTTGTAAGTGGAGTGTTGTATCATCCCCAGGGAGTAGAGGACATGTTGAGTGTTTGTGTGTATTTATTTTCCTGTGACCAGTGATAATTAAAAAATTTTGAAGTACAATTTTCATTGTGAAAAAAAACAACATCTTAAAACATTACCGGGTATGTAGATCTGCATTGTATTTAACAAATGGAAAACAATGAAAATAAGATCACTTTGTACATAGCATGGATTGCAATTAATTCTACAGTAAGGGTTAACTTCATTTTCTGCAATAAGGAATGGCATTGTTTGGTAACATGACTCCCTAGCATCGAAATGAACAGATTTATTAATGATCTGAGAATTCGTAAAATATTTTTTTCCAAAAAATATACAGAAGTAAATTTGTTATTGATCTGTGCTATCAACTAGAGAACATCTAATTATTATTTTTTTGGTAAAGATATCCATATAAGATAACGTAATAGAGACAAATCTTATTTTGCCTAAAACAAATTCAGATGACACGACAAGATTTGCAGGAAGCAATCATTGACGAGGACAGGACACTTGTGTGGATGCACATCAGGTATACCAGTGTCTGCAGTGTAGTCTAGACAGAAGGATTGACGGCTGTTCAGGGCCCTTCCATACGAAACAGCATAACTCTAAGGTAACCTCAACTTCAACATTAACCATAGACCACACCATTGCCAGGGTTGGAGTTGAGGTTACCTCAGAGTTGTGCTGTTTTGTACCAGCGAGCACAGATCTGTAACAGCGTGCTTAAAGAGCCTGCAGATTCTAATCGCCTGTATGTTTGTTCGCGTAGTACTTCAATCCCTCCATTCGTAAACTGGTAGGTCTCTCTTCCCAGTCGGAGTGATTTATCACCACCGAGGGCAGTAGATACCAGCCGAGTCTCGGGACCAACAACACACCATCAATAGCACTGGCGCTGTTTTTTCTTCTTCCTTTTCCACTACTACCAGTAACAGCTACCTGCTTTCTCTTCAGGTTTTTTTTTGTCCTTGCCAGCCGAAACGTGTACAAGATTAATTCCAAGATAGCTGTCAATCGGCCGTGGTGAACTTTGTATGATGCTGAGTGATGAAAGTGCAGCTGCTGATGTATATGTCTGATTGGAGGCAGAGATTTACCCTTTGATTCTGTCTATTATGTTTATGCATCACAGAGTAATAGTATATCTTAGTACTGATCAATGATTTCAAACAAATTTTTGTTATAAATCTTTTTAAATTATTTTATTATAGATATCCAACCTCCAGCCTATATCTAGTGTAGATCTGACCATTGTTGTAGCAGTCTATTCCAGCATGGACTATAGCATCATTGGATTCTAGAGGTTTCATTATAAGGTCACAAGGTGTCTAGATTTCGACCATACAGAGATTCTCTTTTATGGTATACATTATTTATCCTGATGACCATATTGACATGGCATTGACATGGCATTGACTTGGACCTGATCGTGAAGCCCTTGTAATCACTATGAGAACATAATCCTAGCGTAAGTGGTCTGGATCGCTATGTATACAAGACCTCAATGAGACCACGATGGTCTTGTAGTGGCTACAAGAGCTTCATGGAATGTTGTTTCAGTCTTGCATGGCCTCCTCTCACACCGCACACATCCATTTAATGTTAATCTTCCACTTTTTTGTGTGTGGTTGCGTATGGGTGACAGATTCTCACTGAAACATAAAACAATACTCACACGCTGTTTGGACAACATCCAACTAGATTCAGAAAGCCATGTAAAAGATGATTATGTACATAGATGATGTACTATCTAATGTAAAGACGTGTTTATGACATGTATATGCATGCATCGCCATACAGAATAGATGTGCTTTCTATCAAGTCTGGCAATTGCCTCTAAACACTGTAAGAAGACTGGACAACTCAAATATACATGCAATTAACATGATTAAGCAGAAATTGCTGTACAAACATTTCGTCATGGTTATTATCAGGTGATAGCTTTTTCATAGCCTGAGGTTGATATGCTGGTCCTCTAGTCATCTCGTACCTATGGGGGCAGATGGTAGCGCAGTGGTAGAACGTTGGACTTCGGAGCCAAATGTTCCAGGTTCAAATCCCGCCCCGGGAACCCGGCATCAATGTTCACGAAAGTTACCTTTCTAACGCAATATTTATAGGATGCGCTGTCTGTAGAGTGGCAATGCAGTTATCATCCCTGGTCTTGTCAGTACCAGCTGGTGCTTACAGGTTTACTGCAACACTCAGCGCTACAGATGTTGTGGGTTTTCTTCTGCCCTGAACAGACAAGCCGTGATATGTGAAAGAATCTTGAAAGCGGCTCTAAACCCCAATTAAAGGGAAAAAATCTATTACCTATGTGTAGTCCAGCGTATCATTTATCAAAGCTCTTTTATCCACAATGAGACCATAGTGCTCTTGTATGGGCCTCGAGCTTCGAATAATGATACTCAGATCTACAGTATGTAAGCTTGTCCCTGACCAACACCCCCTCTCTCCCCTGTACCCTGTACCTCATCTGCAACCCTCCAGGGACCATTAAATCTCCCACTGCCAGTTAGCAAGGACGGTCAATTATCTGCGATCTCTTTGAACACTGGTCTGAATGCATCTGAACAAAGGGTTCCTTACTTATCTGGATCTAAGTGGACAGGGCTGGGCATTAGGTACCACTTTCCATGGAGTCTAGAGAATGGCTTCACTTTGATTGGCTGTCCAGTCCTGTATTACTAACGCCGCTGCACAGGAATGTGCAGGAATGGGGGTATGTTTACTATTTTAAATTGCAACCGTCATAACCCGGCTGTTTGTTTTAACATTAGTGCCAAACATTTAATGGATTTTCAAAATGATGGCTAGGGTTTGGACTATTCGGAAGAAATCCTAAACCTAAAGTAGGAAATGTTTTATCTGTTTACCAGCCGTCTTCCTGTTTCGAAGAAACTGGAGATATACCCTATTGAATGTTGAAAGTTACTATTATTCCAGTTTAGAAGTCGAGCATGACATTTTAAGTACTGATTTGTTTCCTGGCTCATGAATCTTACTATAACAGATAGTTGTTCCACGTTCTCTGCCTACCAAAAAATGGAACACTGAAGATGAATATAGTGGGAAATGACCACACAAAAACAAAACAAAAAACAAGCCACAATTCTTGTACGGCCTGAAACTTGGCTAAAATTGAGTTCAGGGTGGCAGTATGCCTTTAATTCTGTCCCATCTGGTTACAACATTCATAAGCTCGTACATTATTTTGACCCACTAAGCGTATAGGGGCCATTTTCTTTGAGAATTGGAGGAAAACTAGTATATGTATGACTATAAGTATAAAGTATGCTAGTTTTCAAGCTACTTGAATTATATGTCTTGGTGTCCTAGTTTTCAAGCTTAACCCTTTGATCTCGGTGGCACATGTCGAGTCAATTAACAAATCGTATCACTGACTTCCCCAGTAGTTCTGCTCAGGAGAGCTGCATCCAATCCAGAAACTCTCACATCTGAAGAAAACAGTCTATGTTAAAACCAAGTGTAACTGTCAGCCCAACAAGAAGAACCTGTGAGCGAGATCTTCTGATCCTGTAGATTAGAGAATAGAATATGATTTGTTTTCCATGTTTGAGGCCTGTTTAACACACTGATGTCCGTATTCCAGTGGCTGGCGCCGATGGTGTATAATACATGTGAGCAGCTATTTGGTTATAATGAACTATAGAGAGCTGTCTGAATACTGTAGAATCTAGATAGAAACCAAGGCATTTTGCTGACAAAGGTTCACCAGACTTCTGTCTGACGTCAGTCTGCAATGTTGTATGGATTTAACCAATGTAGTATATTCTTCAGGAGATCTTCTCTGTCGAGGTCTATTCTGACACTCTAATGCCTTCACCAGCAACCATTAGCTGCTGTACAACACTGAGTACATTTTCGTGAGTTTGTATTGATATAATAGGTACTTGATCCATTTACTTTTCTTCTGGATTAGTACGAGTCTTTGCTCTCCCCTGTGACATAAAACAATAATTCACTCACTAACCCCCCCCAAATTGTGATTGTGTTGTGGCACCTTCAGTTGCCTTTCACAGAGACAAGGTTAAACATTTGTCTGGCTGCTACAAGATGTTTTTAGTAATTTTTTGGACATGTTAACTATTCACAGAATGTGTGGCCATATTTTTTGTTTCAGAATAATGGGAATATTTCTTGATTTCTGCAAACATTTTCCTTGTTCTTGTCATCTCTTTATTTCTGATCTCAAAATCTGGAAGAGATTTTATATCTGCTAACTATTTCTAAATGTTATTCTGTTTATAAATAGTTTGGGGCTTATCATGCTCGTCAACCTAGTCTGAAGGAAATAAGCAAACATTCATGACACATGGAAAGTATATGACTGAGGGCGATCATGGAGAATAATAATACTACAAGTGTTTGTCCTTCGAAATTTACATGCCATCATGGTGATTGGTGTTTATATTTATTGATATAGATGTGTCATAACAATGATGTCACTTATCTATTTGCAATAAGATATTGAGCAATCATTACCTGACCCTCCTGAATATAGGTTGCCATTAAATCTTTACTTCTGACAACTGTTGTACTAAGAATTACAATTTTAATTTCTAACCTTCATCAGAAAATGAAAATAATGGCTCTTGCAACAAAATTTACTATGACACATTTTATGCATCATCCTTTTTTTTTTAAATTGGAGTTTTGAGCCGCTTATATCATAGCTTGTCAGTTTAGGGCATCATTCAATTTTCATAACATGAGCGAATTTAAACATTGATTTTACAGGAAATATCATTTTCAATGTTGAACAAAGGTAATCGATTATATCAATTTGAAAGAGTTTGTACATGCGTAAATATTATAAATCACATTGTGGCATTTGGACAGAAACGTAACTGTTTTCTGCTTTGTTAATTCCTAGACTTACAAAGTTGTCAGTCATAATTGAGCAAGGGAAGCAACATCCTAGTAGGTTATTGACATAATGCATGTATCCCTTCCTCGTTTTATGAAATAATGATGTTTGCTGCAATGCAATTCCTCAACAGTAAAATCCCATGTCCACATGATGACACCCAGCCAGTGTTGCATACGGAAATTACAACACTCTCTCCTTTAGCCTCTATTGTATACCGGTCTTCATGATTAATGGCATCATACACCGCATAGGCGCTTATCACTTAAACATTTGTGTCTGGGTACAAGAATATTGATTTTCAAACTGAGGTCCTGAGTTGCTTATTTAATCTTGTGTATTACCAGGAAAGTCTTTTAAAGTATGTTGGAGTCTGTACCAAGACACCCCCCCAACACTGCCATATGTGATTCTCACAAGCAAGAGAGAGAGAGAGAGCAAGAGCGAGAGAGAGTGTTCTTGAACGGACCATGCACCATCTCAACTTCTGGCAATGCTACCTGTCTGTAGTCTGAATTAGTTGTGATGATCATCTCGGCTCCCGTAGTGTGAAGGCACCAGAAGAAGTTTATCTTCTGCCAGGGTCGAATACTTTCAGCCATTGCTGGAATGCTCAACCCCATTCTTTAACTTTAAGAATGATTTATCGGTATGGTATATATTTATGACATTTACATTTTTTAAGCTTAGTCTACAGAAGCCCAGTCTTTGTAATATATTTGGGAGAGTGGAATTAATTAAATTAATAGAAGCTATAGAAGATATAAAATCAATGGAAATTGGTGCATTGAACCATTTGGAATATATCGTATGAAGCATAAAATGAATATAATTGTCTGTATTAAATATGTAACTTCGATAGAATATATTTTACGAATGTATAAAATGGATGTCGTATTGTATTTAGAATATTGCATATTGAATGTGATCAATTCTAGACATCCATTTTACTCATTCCTATTCTATTTCAACTTATTACGTCATTCCTATCTTGCTGTGAAGCGCCAATGGACCAGACTGGAGTGCCTGAACTCAATGACAGTAAGCTAGTGGGTCATTGAAACAAGGCTAAATAGAGCTGTGTTTGTTAATTACTTCAAGACTTATGTCTCGTTAGGTCTAAATGCTATCTGCATGCAAATCATCAGACCAGCCAGCTTGTTTCACTATTGCACTGATGTATGTAATGATCCGTGACTGTTGTCGGAACCCGGGGGGGGGGGGGGGGGGGGTCCTCCCGGGGGAA
>JAUTBT010030049.1:0-19033 GCA_032361225.1 Lepetodrilus schrolli | reverse complement strand
CAGTGGAGATCTTTCAGCACAGGTGTTATGTGGTCGCTCCTGGGACATTGTGCTACAATCCTGGCTGCGGTGTTCTGAAATCGCTGAAGCCGGCAAATCTGAGACTTGGGGGCACCGGTCAGCACGCAGTTGCAATAGCCCAATCGCGACGTCACCAGGGACAACACCAGCATGGGGAAAATAATTGTTATCTGAAATATTAGTCTTTTGACTAATGAAAACAGTCTTTCACTTTTATCTCGGCTTTTCAATTTATTGTAGGAGGAAACCCGTAGCATCCGTAGCGCTGAATGTTGCATTAAATCTGCGAGCACCGGCTGGTACTGACAGACCAGGGCTGATAACTGCATTGCTCTCTATAGACATCGCATCCTATCAATATCGCGTCGGAAAGGCGGGACGGGATTTGAATCCGAAGACCAAACCTTCTACCACCCGCCCTCTATGGATCTGGAAAGTTTGACGATCAGTTTTTATTGAACATTTCTGTCAATTTTCTTTTCGTAATAACAATCCCAGTTAAAAAACAACAGCAGCATTGTCAATTGCCCGGATGACAGTCTCATTCCCAGGTGTATTGTCTGATACGATGAAGAGGTCACTGTACTGCGCAATCAACCCAACTACACTAAATACGACAGCCTTAGCATAGGTTGCACTGCTTAAGATAGCAGCTCTTGACCGTATCAGACAAAAACTAGGGTATGTGGCGGTATCACCCGCTGTTGAATTTTTGTTAAAATTGAAATTGTAGTTATATAGTGGGAGTTTGTCGATTTTTTATTTATTTTTATAACAGAAATTTTACCCGATATCGTACTTTCCATATCCATAGTGAATCTACTTTTTCCTGGAATACATGTACTATCAAAACTGTTAGTATAATAACAGTATTAAATATTAGTATTAAAATTATTAGCATTACCATCATTATTTGTATTATCATTAGTCAATACTCATCATTCAGATAACATTTATTTCCCAATCAATTTTTTTTTACTGGACGCGAGAAAAATCACTTTATCTACAGTCCTGGTAGAAAAATACGGAGGATGCTTAATTAAGTATATTTACGTAACACGTGTTCAACCAGTCCATTGCCCATTGGCGATTGCGTAATGCATTACTGATATTTTTGTCAATGCACATGAGATAATGCACACACATCTACACATTTGCTTCTAATGTGTAACAGAGCTCAACAATCATGAAATGAGTTTCACTGCAGTAAAATGTATATTGTTCGATATAAAATGATAAATTATAATAGGTATCCTTGTTTTACGTTTCTGTTAGATTAAATTCACAATTACGCAATTTTTTAATGTTTTTTGTCTATTTGAAATCGTTTTACAAAACAACATTTGTAAGTTGTTGGTGCATTGACTACTTTTTGGAAAATTACCAATAGGATAGAACAGTTCGAATTGTGTTGGTACCTGCTCACTTAAACGATGTATTACAATGACGGGTATAAGTACAGATTAGGATTAGAGCATAGGGGTGCATTGAAGTAGACTGGAACGTCCAAAGAGTTGCATAGCTCCTATGGGTACACGGGTCTATCATTAACAGGCTTCCTTGGCGACACCAGCAAGCAAACGTCATCACATATCAACAAGGTACACGATGACCGAGGATAGCAAGATATAAACCGGAACTGTACATTTTGACGTCATATTTACGTAAGCATTTCTTATCAGCATCTTCAGCAGCTCAGCACACCATTGGGGTGCATAATAAACCAAGATATAAAGTACAATGCGACGCTGCTCGAGATATGCACTTATGCATAATTAACGTCAAATGGTAAATTGGCCCACTATTATCAATACTTCACCGTCTTCTTCAACGTTATTTGACCCAGGCTCGCCAACATAACATCGTCTTCTCGTGTGTATACATAGAGAAGGTATATTGTGTGGAGACTGTATATTGGTAGCTCGCAGAAAACGATTGTGGTTTGGACCGTGCTCGCTACGGTGATTTCTCAGACATTTTGTAGGGTGCCATCTGTTCAGGACACAGTGTCCTACCTGTAATCTTGAAAACAACGGTACAGTTCGTGGTAGATGCCTCACAACGAGGTCAGGCACCAATGAAGTCCTGTAGCCTGTAGTCGTAGGGTCAACGTCAGTCGGTATTCCAGCAAGTAACTAGAGGGATCACAGAGCGCGATTTACACAGTATTTCTTGGCACGGAATAACATCAACATAATCGATTTGTATACATTTAGTCTCGATTTAAATCCAATTGAGCACCATTTAGACAAAATTGAACTTGGGATAAATCAAGGTCATTTGCTGTCATTAACGTTGCAGGAACCTCTGTGATGCCATCATTTATGCATATGACACTATCCCTACAGCCTTCATTTTGAACCTGTTTTTGTTTATTAGAACGCCAATGTGCCGCAGTGATCGAAATCAACGGTGGCCACACCTGTTACTAATTTTACCTATCCATTCATTAACTAATTTGTAATTAATCCTGACCAGAAAACCCTGTTTGTTAATTGAAATAATAAACTTCATCTTTTGACTATTCAAATTCACAATTATTGATTAATGAACCGAAATATCACATGAGAAATATCTGTTTAAAAGTGAGCATAGTCTATGATGATATGCGCACCGCGTTTCTTTTGTTGCTTAGTATATATTCACATGTCAAAGCATTGTGATACAGAAAGACTTAAACACATTATAAATTTATCAATTGTATTTTCCACAAATTAGTATATTAATTCCGTACATTTCATTGGGCATTTCAAAACACAGCAATATCATTGTAAATTTATAAAAATGCAATAATAGAATAAACAACATGTTTCAAACTGTATGAATGTTATGTGCATTTTATCAATCATGTGAAACAGATTATTATTTTCTCATAGACAATTTGAGTCAATGTATACTCAATTCATCCAATACCAGTATGCTCTATTTACTAACTGCAAACAGGTCATAGTAAGGAATTCACATATTGAGGTAAAAAGTCCAAAAGTAATATACAAGGACATCTTAAATATATATGACTGCTAACATCAGATATACAAGGAGTATGATAATAAATACATAGTGATACAAATACAGTTGTACATACTACTACAATACTAGCATCACAGTCAAAAAATCTAATTGTGCATGAGAGTGATGAAGAGTCTTGTTCTACCCTTTGGGAATAACCTGATCAACTCAATCAAAAAAAGTTAGTTTGTGTGGATTAAATAAAACCAATACAAAAAAAAACCCATGTAAAATAGATTGGATGTAAATGTTAATAAAATTAAATAAAAGATTGGGAATAGTGTTGGTACCTGCCAGTATCATTAAAACATCTCTTGCCCAAAACCGGTGATCTTCATCAAGTTCTCGGTGTACTATGAGACCATAACCCTCTCAGGAGTGGGCATGGTGATAAGACAATTTACAAGTTGGTTATTATTTGAATAGATAGGAAGAATTATTACCAGTTCAATTGTATACGGTACCTGTTTTATACTCAACAAATTTAAGTAAGTGCCAGTAGACTTTGGGGAAATATACATTTAGCGTTATATTAAATTAACAACGAATAATTCCCAAATGCTTACAGGCTCCATGTACTCTTGAAGAACTTTCAGACGCATTGCAAGAAGAATGGCACCAGATTCCTCAAGCTGAGTCCTGGAATTTAGTAGAAAGCTTCCCCACACACCTGTTGGCCCTTAATGTATTTTGTTGAGCTTCCAGGCTGGTGGCTATCAGAGTTGAACCTATACCATGTATACAACAGTGATTCGTATTAATCCATAGTGTGAAGGCATAAGTACTAATTACCCAATACACATCTCAGGAAAGACTCGTTCCGCTTCAGATAGCATGATAATCCTTACAATGAAATATGTAGACTCTACAGTATGACTAGAGTTAGGATAACTACCAAATTATGAACATACATGTATATGCTGAGCAAGCACCAAGACAGTCCACATTATGGGCCATACATACAAACCAAGTCTATATACAGCATTGTGTTCAAATAACAGAACAATATACATGGAAAACTCAACAACTATTGTGATCATTCAACACATCGCTATTATACAGTCCTGTGTCTATTACACATTCTGGAAGAATGTCTCAACAACTATCATGATCATTCAACACTTCACCAATACAAAGACCAATGTCTGTTACACATTCTGGAAGAATGTCTCAACAACTACAGTATAGTTCTCATCCAGCACATCACATCACAACTATAGCGACGGATGCTTGTTCGATGCTCAGGAAGAATGTTTTATGAAGATGACCTCCTTGCCTGGATGACACCTCTGGATGTGTGGGGTGACCTGGAAGTCTGGAAGCGGCCGATACTCGGGGCAATATGGGCAATAGTACATAGGCTGTGGGGGTTGTATGCGAGTGGATTGCTTCATTCTCAGTCTCTGCTGTGTCAGATGATGAAGATGGTGTTGCTTAGAATGTTGAGCTTGTTGATGTAGTTGCTGTTGTTGTTGTTGATGCTGTTGAGGATTTTGCTGTTGCCTGGCTCTCTCTGCCAAAGCTTGGGCAACCGTCTTGCCTGTAGAAGGTATATTATGTGGCACAGGATGAGACTCGGGTGTTCGAGCCATTATTCGAGCCAGACCTGCACGTTGCTGTATCACACTGGTTCTCTTATCCTGTTGTTGTTGTTGTTGCTGCTGCTGGTGCTGCTGGTGTTGTTGAAAATTGGCCACAATGAAGTTGGCCGAATTCACACCAGGCATACAAAGTCCCTGAAGCTGTATTGGTGTCATAGGAACACCTGCGATCTGCACAGGAACAACCTGAGTAAAAGGCAAGGGCTGTCCTTGTTGGATTACAGTTCCAGGATTTGCGAGATTGCCCAAAACATTTATGGTATTGCTGATCACAGGCTGAGGTGAACTCGAAACTGACTGCACAGCTGATGTGCTTTTCACATTCCGGTGTACATCTGGTTTCAGATTGAATATTTTGAAAGCATCTGGCGGCAGTTCATCTGTTGAGACCCTTACTGGAGGTGCCGATGCTGTCAAAGTTTCCCGTGGAAGCAGCTGTGGTGCAGTATTAACAAGTGTTGGTTCTCTCACACCTGACAGTGGCGTTTTTGCCGGAGAAGGTGTCCTTGACAGGTCAAGTGGTGTGTTTCGGAAAAGAAGGGACCGATGTTGGATTGGAGTCGTCTGCGGTCTATTCTGCTCTTTAGTCACTGGAGTTCCTTGGCTCAACTGCTGCTGAGATAACTTTGAAGCACTCGATGTGTAAATGGGAATTTTCAAGACTGGCCTTGTCACAGTAGCAACAGAAGAAATGTTTTCGACGATACCAACAGGACTACTCTTATCCTTCGATAGCCTTGCCTTCTCTTTCTCTACTGCTATTAACTGAAGCTTGTGAATTGTGTTGGTCATTGAGGAAAGGGACGACTTGGGTCTAGTTTGTATTTCTTTGATAGCTTGGCAAATTTGCTGCTTCCCTGATTCAACACTTTTAGTCATCAGGTGAGATGAAGATGATGGACTGAGATCTTCCTTACCATGTGTACCACTCATTCCCCCCTCACCCTGATTGGTAGGAGTATTCATACCAAATTTCTTCAGGGGTGGAGGAGGGGTAGTCAATGGTAGTGAAGCAGAGACTTGTTCAGGTGGACAAGGCATTTTCACAGAGGTGCTTGTTGATACAATGGATGAAGCGACAGCCATTGCTGCTGAAAGCGAAATGACAGTGCTGGCATCAATCGATGTTGCGATGCAGCCAACATTATTAGCTGAAGGAACTACTGGAATACGGGGAACGGATTTGTCTCCTTCCACAAGATCTGGAACTGTACTGAGAGAATCATCAACACTTTCACAGTCCATCAGTAACTGACGAGACTGGTGATCTGATGTTTGCTTCATAGCAGCATCAACTTGAGATTTAGAACTAGCTCCAGAAGTGGCAAGCTCCTTGCTACACAGCAACAAATGATGTGGATTAACTGAAACTTTTGACTGTGGAGTAGTGCTAATTGTCTGTTTCATCGTAGATAGTCGGTCCTTCATAGATTTCTGAATGTATGTTTGACCAATGACCATGACATCATTATCACTATCAATTCCACTTTGCTGTGAAGTAACTGTTGCGTTTGGCTTTGAGACTGCCTTCTTGTGGGACGTCAAACGGTCATTATAAGCTCCACTCTTTGATATTGAGGGTACTCGAACAAATAAGCTGTCCTCAATTGCCACAGAGAGAGGATGAAGAGATGGATCTTGTTTGTGGTCTTTAATAATATGCAAACATACCACTTCTTCTGATTTGTCTTTGAATGTTTTGCATATGGGACACACATTAACAAAGACATCAATATGCTCTTTCTCCAAATGAGAGAATGTATAATCCAGAGATGGCATGTGGGCTTGACATTTCAGACACATGTAAATATCTTTCTCAATAACAAATGTGTTTCCTGATTTGTTTGAATCCACACCTGAAGGAATAGCCAACACCTGTACAAGAGTCTTGGCCTTATCTGACAACGATACCTCATTCTTTGCACAGTTGGATGGATGCGCCTTCTTCACATGTTCATGCACACTGAATTCTGTTGTGAAGTCAGGCTTTTGGGAAGCAATCCCTTTACAGTAAGGACATGTGAACAGAGGAATTTCACAATGATAATGTTTCAGGTGTTCAACCATAGCAGATAAATATGGTGAATGGATGTTGCATTTCATGCATTTATACGTACACTTTATTTTCTCGTTCCTGAGAGCTAGTGCTTCCAAGTCGGCTTCCCGAGGACTGGATGCCTTCTTTGGTGTTGTAACTTTGGCAGCAACAGGAGCAGTAACCAGAGATGTTTTATATGCTGAATCAACAGACTGGTCACGCAAGCTGACAACATCAATTATCTTCAGACCCGATTCATTGGATTCATCACAGTTCATTTCAGGGGTTGGTTCTGCACTTGGCTTGTCTAAACATGTCAATGCAATCTCGTGCTCGACAGCTTCAGGTTGTTCTGGTGCATGGACATGGGAAATCCTGAAACATAACACAAATGGTAAATGTCATCAAGTTAATCAACTTTGATTCAAGTAAGGATTAAAGAACGGATGGGGTGTGCCATTTATTTTCAAACACCAGGGCCGTGAGTGTATTATATACTTCATAAAATTAGTTAAGGGCCAGTAGCCGTTTTGGATATATAAACTTAGCTTTATATTACTATACCAACAAAAACGTTCCCATCGTCTACTGTCTACAGGCTCCAGGTATTCTTCAAGAATGTGAAGATACATTGGAAGAAGAATGCTATCTGATTCCTCAATCTGAGTTCCAAAATTTGGTAGAAAGCTTCCCGACAAAAATCTGTACCCGTAATTTATTTTGTTGAGAGCACCCTTATTTTGGTAGATTACCTCAGAATATACATTACTGAAACTACAATTTGTTCTTTTATGCTACCTAACCAAACATTTTTAAAAGAAAGAGAATGTTTTCATAACAATAAAATAAAATAAAATCTGTCTAAATACGTATCACCAAATATTGTGAGTAAATATTAATGTAGAGAGGCAATGTTAGAAAGATCTATCGGGCAAAAAGGTTCCATTTGCACAGTATATGTTGTATGAAATTGGCTTCACAGAACACTATCTGCAATAAACCTGTCTACCTGGTCATTTTCCTCATCAGATACCAACCAGCATTGATCTTTAACAATCCAACATCTGTATTTATATGTCATGAACTTGCACCATGCTGGAGGCAACCTCAGATACCCTAAAGAGCAGTGCCTGTGCCCAATCCAGCAGGCAGAAAGTTAATCTCGACACACCCATGCTGCTAGTACACACATTCCGCCTTAGCAGACTTGCTATGCTGGCACACCCCATTTACCATAAACAGAAACAGAATTACCCAGACACTGCAGTAGTTGGATTGAAGGTTTGTTTCAATACTTACGGCAATGCTTGTCCACTGTGACCAGCCACAGTCACTGAAGGTTTGATTGGTGAACTGGGAGCATCATTTGCATCCTTTTTCATCTTTTCCTGGACATCACCAGAAACTGCTGTAGCTGTATCATTGCTTCTGTCAGGAACTGTCTGCTTGTGTTGAAGGCTTTCTTCTTTGTCGTTTGGCTGTACAGCCAAAGGAGATTCCTGAGTGAAATTAGTTGGCAACGTTTTATTGTGTGTATCCACACCAGCAGCAGCAGCATGTTCACTGTCAATACTAGTAGTGCTGTCAGCCTCCGCAGAGGTTTTGCTCTTCCATCCTTCCTGGAGATGAAGGAAATCCTTTGCCCGTTGATAGTGACTCATCCTAGGGTTGGCTTCATCACACATATTAGAAGCAGTAAACAAATTGTTCATTCTGTCAAAGATGTTCCCCCTGTCTTCGTGGGACTTTTCAGCTGCTTTGATTTGTTCAATGTCATAGAACTGTGGTAGCTGTCTATATGACTGAGGTCGTGAGGGGTGTGTGTTCTGTCCATGAGACATGACAACGTCTTCCGATTTGAAATAGGCATCAGCGCACAGAATGCAAGAAAACATTTGATCCAATTTGTGAAGATCTTCGCAATGCTGCTGAACATCTTCCAAGATGTCCGTGGAATACTCGCAATGAGTACAAACAAAACGTTTGGCTGTAAAGCTAGGTTTCAAACTGAGATTTCTTCCAACCAGAAATGATATGATCACTTGTCCAGGACTGGTACAGTCTACAGAACCATCCTTTTCTGTGGACTCAACTTTAGGTTCCGGTTCCAACACATGGTAGAGTTCACTCTCAATAAGGGCCTTACTTTTGATGATTTTTGATTCCTTGCCCATATGTTCATTTTTAGAATGTGTGGATGCCCCGATCATTGATCCAAACTGTTTATCACAGTATCCACACTTGAAAGTCAACCCAAGAATATGGCTGTACACATGGAATTCCATTGTTTTCTTCACCAGAGAAGAGAATTCACATTTGTTGCATAAATATTTGGTTCCAGACTTCTGAGGAACTTTTGATTTTGAGCTTTCCGGCACAGGATTAACTTTCACATCCCCACTGACAGCGGTTGGTGACACAGTCTTTGATTGATCATAACATATGTTTTGTTCCTGAGAGGGAACACTTGCCAGTGTCATTGGCTTTTCAGACTTTTTGGACTTGAGAAATTCCACAAAACTTCCAACAAAGCCTTTGCCGTCCAATTTATCAACATCTTTTTCCACGACAGCCTTCTTCTCTGGAGGGACTTTGGCATGGATGGGTAACATAGTTACAGGTCCATCCTTCACAACCTCTTCAGTATGTTTTGGGGTTCTTATCCTTGGCTTTCCAGCCTGAGCTCTACTTTGAACTTTCATCATTCTCTTCCGCTTTACAATAGCAGGTGCAGGTAACTGCAATTCACAGCAATGGGAATTTTCAGGAGATAAGCTTTCATCTACATCAACTGAATCCGTTAAAACACTTGCGTCACTGTCAGCTTTAGGCTGATTCATCAAATTTAACTGCTTCACAAAATCAACAATATTGACACTGCATGGGCTGCACCTCTCCATCAACAAATCTATGGTCGTTTTTGTACCTTTTTCTGACTTTGGAACGGTAGGAAGGGCAGTGTCTGTACATAATCTCTTCTTGCTGAATTTCTTCTCCATCTTTTTAGCAAGCCTGGCTGCTTCATTTTTCTCATATTCTTCATCAATATGTTTCTGTCTCAAGGCAATTATCTCAATGGGTGATCGAGAAACTTTCGGTCGAAGTCCAAACTTTCGGTCTTCTTGACTACTACTTGCTTTGGCAGCTTTGAGGCGAATTGTTAGAGGTGGAACTCTCTTCTCCGACTCGGGAGAACTTGGTTCAGATTTAGATGGCTCTACCACCTTCCCTGAAGTGCTTTGAACCTCAATGCACTTGGAATCATGTGACCTTTCAGTCATTTCTGTGATGTTGATCATTTCTTTTACCTCTGTCCCATCAACTATTCCCTCAACCTGGTCAAGAATGCTATTCATGATCAACACTATGTCCACTTCACTTGCAGCTTCCGAGGTCAGACAGGCACTAGCATACGTATCTCCCACAGTACCATCTCTACTGAAAGTAGTTACTTTGAAAGTCCCTTTGTGCCGTCTCAGTTTCAGTTTTATACCACCGTTATCTTTCTCCTTTGCCAATTCAGATTGACCATCAATGTCCAAATTCTGAGATTCAATTCCGCCTTCTACAGGGATAACCATGTCTGCAGCAATGTCGTCACTGGTTTCCTGTTTACTTGGCACCGGTTTCATATCACCCGCACCACTTGATATCGGCTCTGCATCACCATCACTGCTTGACACCAGTTTCGCATCACCTTCACCACTTGCCATCTGCACCATATCACCATTACTACTTGACACAGGTTTCGTATCACCCTTACAACTTGACATAGGCTCTCTATCACCATCACCACTTGCAATCGGCTTCATATCCAAATCACCACTTGACACTGGTTTCGTATCACCCGTAAGACTTGACATAGGCTCTCTATCAATATCACCACTTGCCATCAGCTTCGTATCACCACCACCACTTGACATTGGATTCTTATCACCATCACCATTTGACATTGGATTAGTATCACCATCACCACTTGACACCGCTTTGACACAGTCATTACTGCTTCCCTCCAATTCATCAGATGTCAACTCTGATGGTGTGGCACTCTCTACTACACACGGAAGACTACTCGGTTCTGGTGGACAACTTTTGTCAGTCACCTCCACATCTCTGCTGAAATTTTGATCACTATCAGAGATACTGTCGTTGGCCTCATTGGTGTTTACCACATCTGGTTCCTCTATAACACTTGCCTCTGTAGTAACAATGTCAATTTTGTCCGATGATCCAGGAAGTGCATTGAGGCAGGTTTCTTTTTCAATTTCCTTGTCACTGACCTCTGGAACACCAATGAGTTCAGATTTTTTTTCATCTTCATTTTGATCAATAATGTTCACTTTCAAGATTTCCTCTTGAGGACAAGTGTCAGCTGTGTCATTCACATCATCAACAGTTGCATCACACACTTGGTCAACAGTCTCATCACACATTTCGTCAATATTGGAGTGTACTTCGTCTGTGGTGCCCTCTTCGTCTACGATAGGTTGTGCAGCATCTTCATCTGCTATTCCTCGGTCGGCATCAATAGACTCCAACACAACATTGTAAGAATTAACCAGCTCCAGGACAGGTGGCTCCAACTCTTCATTGCTTGAAGATGGACTACAAATGCTATTTATCGGTGGAAGTATAGGATGTTCAAAATCAGGCGATGCTGGTATGTTCGAGGTCTGTTCAGAAGTGTCATCTTCTGTCAAAGTAAGGATGGTGGGTTTCTGTCCCTTCTTTTCCTCATCAATAACTGTCGCTTCTTTGGATCCCAAACTCGGAGAAGAAATGATGTCTTTCAACGCTAGCCGTTTACCTCTCCTGATACTGCTTCTGTACAGCTGGGATGTGCGAACGGCCATCTTCTTACCTTGCGGTCTCCCAAACCGCTTCGACTTCTTATCGGATATAAGGAGTCTGTGCGTACTTTTCACACTCAGTGATCTGATGGGTGGTTGACGTGACTTGTCATCTTTGGGTCGCCCGGGCTTTCGTTTCACTTCACCTGAAATACCGACTGGTTTGAAACTGATTTCTTGGTCATCCTCTTCCTCAAAGTCCAACCCACAAAAGGAGTATGGGTCTCTAAGGTTGACTTCTTCATTCCTATGCTTTGACGCATGATACACCTTGTCACTTCGCATTCCTGCCTTCTTAGTATCCTCTGCTTCAACCCTTGACTTCTTGTGGAGCACTTCGCTATCAGTAGCATCGAAGGACACTCCTGAAAACAACCTCTTCTTCTTTGGTGGTCTTCCACGTTTTCGATGCGTCTGTTCCGCATCTTCTCCCGTTAATTTCTTGCGCTGTGAGCCAGTTGTACTTGGCAGTACACTTATTTCTTCTTGGGATGTTACAGCATCAGTACTAGCGGAATCTTTCTTTGACTTGGATTTCAATTCATGACTAACACAAATATTGTCAGCGGTCAATATGGGAATATTTGGTTTTGTTTGTGGTCCTGTTTTATTCTTGCTCTCTCGCTTCTGCCTCTTGGAGGCCTCATCTGCACTCTCAGCATCTCTCGATACTTCATTGGTTTCCTTCAACTGCCTCTTTAAACATATCTCGTCCAGTAGGTCAAACTCGCCACTGAGTGTCCTTTTCCTTCTAGGCTTAGGCAGCTTAACTATTTTCTTGCCATGTCTCATCAACATTTCACCTATTTGACTTCTCAAGTTTCTATTAGGTCTCGACGTTGAACTCTTAACACTTTTTGTTTCTTTCTTTGATGAAGACTGAAATGATTGTTCGTGTTGGGTTCCCTTTTGTTCACCCTTTGATTCTTTCTCAGAGGTGCTTGCACTGGTGCTTGCTTCAACCTTTGGTTTTGGGCCTCTCTTGGTTTTCTTCAGACCAATGTCCTTAGTAGCTTGCGCAAGTTTTTCTTTCGCAGGCTGTTTTCTCTTCACTTTCGAGTCCTTCTTACCAGCTGAAGTAGAAGCCGGTGGCTTTGGTCCCGCGATGCTGGAGTGTCTCAGCTTGGTCAGAGCCAGGACCTTCTTGTTCCTGAACCCAGGAGTGTCTTTCATGGCATTTAGTTCCCTCTGAAACAACAGAGAAATCAATTAGTTGAAGAAAGCTATACGACATTGTATACGATGATGTACATTTTGCAATTTTGCTTTTGAAAAAGAATCTTGTAAAAGGTCCAAACAATATTAATAACTGAAAATTATATTATGATTAATACTTGAAAATTTATCCCATGTCACATGTTGATAAGGAGTCTTAGACTAAAGAACACCATAAATCTCAATGCAACGAGGAGCATTATCTTTCATAACTTGGTTTACGTGTTTCTTCAGTCAGTGGTGTAGTGTTTATTGAACAGTAAACTGATGAAGTATTTAAACATCAATAACAGTTAAACGATTGCCTTACTCCCAAAGGATGCGGTAAGCACATATTGTTTTCTTGGCTTGGGTAGTATTACCAACATTGTCACGTAATAACGATTTATTTTTATTTATATTTCTTTTAATTGGAGTTTAGAGTCACTTTCAAGATTCTTTCACTTAAATCACGGCTTGTCAGTTTAGGGCAGGAGGAAACCCGCAACATCCATAGCGTTGATTGTTGCAGTAAACCTGCGAGCATTGGCTGGTACTGACCAAGGATGATAACTGCATTGCCGCTCTACAGACAGCGCATCCTATCAATATCGCGTCAGAAAGGTAATTTTCACAAACACTGATGCCGTGCCCTCGGGGCAGGATTTGAACCTGGAACCTTTGGCTCAAATTAAATAAAAAATCATTATCATCACTGGTAATATTTCAACTCAATGAGGGAATGAATCACTCAACAATAGCAATGCACAATCTATTAAGATCTGTTTGTACACCAGTTTTGTATTAAAAATCTATTTCTAAATTCAGTCTTGCCACATTTATGGCTTGGTTGGTTGATTTTGGGTTTAAAACCACTTTCAAGATTTGTTCATTCACATCATGGCTTGAATGCATACGGTACTGCTTGTACTAGTCTGGATTTCCACCAGTTTTTATAGTGCTAGCTCACTTGGAGGTATATCATGAATACCCACCCTACTCAGACACAGTATACTGACTCCAAGCTGACCAGTCCTTGCTTTAACCCTATAATGCTGAGCGCCAAGCAGGGGAACAACAAATACCATCTTTTAACGTCTATTGATATGACGCGAACGGGGATCGAACCCACTCACATTTATTGCCATATAATTCACATATAATAGTTTCTAGACATTAATTGAAATATGTTTTTATCTGGGCAAAAGTTAAGTACCAACAAATCTAAATTAGTGACGTCATTAAGATGTAATCGGTTTCAGAATGTAGAATGTAGGATATTTGGCTAAAGATTTCCAGAAGGCCATTGATAGGAGAATGAATCCGCAAACTGTCAGAAATCGGTTACAGTGTGCAGTGGTCGGTGTGCCTTTAACACAACGTCATATGGCCGTGCGTGAAAGATGGAGCCAAATCAACCAGTGATGGTGTCTAGCATTAATGTAACCAAACATTATTCACAGTTGAATCAAGAATGAATGCTCAATCTTTCGACCAAATGCTCAGAGTTTGAGCCATAGAACCGATAACGTCATATAACGTGCTTTTAACTTTCACTATTCAAAAATGGAACAAAATCAATATCAGAGATTAAGAGGTTTACCAGCTATATGATACGACATTGTACAACAGTCATTCGTGACAATGGATTCCATATGTTATGGACTCTTTTTCTGAGAAAATTGTTGTTTCCACCCTGCACCACAAAATGTTATTCCAGATGTGTGAGATTCAAAGGACAACATATTGGACATGATCCACATGGTAGAAAAATTAATTCTGTGTAAAGTAGTATGATTATATATATCATATGTATACACATTTTTTTTATGAAATTATTATTTCGTCAAATTTGCTAAACTTTTGTTGCTCAGTATACAATTGTCTAAATAGCATTTTTTTAAATTCTGTTTAAGTCTTAAGACTTTTGCAATGATTATCTGTATCCTAGGATTTTCCTTAGAGTTTTTCACAATTTCAAGATTATTTCAAGATCATGGCTTTGTATGTTTACATTTAAAAGAAACATGTCACACTTATATTGCTGAATTTTGCAGTAAACCTGTGATTAAAGGATGGCCATAGGTAGGTAACTGCACTGTGTAGACATAGATAAGTTATCAATGTATCTTATTCGAAAATGTAACTTCTGAAAACACAAGTCCCAGGGGCAGATCCGACAATTTTTGTTCCAATATTACATGATTTACCACTCAACTACCACCCTCCTCCCATCCTCACTCCCACCCCTGCTGCAGAGTTTGCCTCTAATGAAAATATGTTCCAGGTCCGCAGGATCAGTAAGTTCAAAAGGTTGCCTGTTCTGCTGAAAAGTTACTGGTCCTGGGTTTTTTAATTTGTGCAATAGCTCATCAAATTAATCATTAAATTGTGTCGACATACTTACATTAACAGCGAGAATATTTAACCCACACGTGACGAGAATTAGAAGATTTATTATGAGATTAAGATTTTCATCTGATACTCTATAGTGGCAGTGCAAGACATCTTTGGACGTTGAGGTCAAGCAATTGGCAGACCTGCACAGAATCTGACAGTCTGATAAGCTGCACTGCATAGGGTATGGCAGCAGTTCCCTCTTGATCATATCAGACGAAACCTGGTAGTGGTAAATGGCAGTACCACGCACTACTGAATTTATTTAACTGGGATTGTCGTTATGAGATTATAATGAATATTTTTTGACAGAAATGGTCAATAATAACTTATCGTTGAACTTTCCAGCTCCATACTTATAGTGGTTCTCACCTTGCCTTTCAAACTGTATTAGTAACTCAGATAACATGGTGAGCATTACCCTAATTATTTGTTTTTTCATTAGTCAATGGACTCATCTTTCAGACAACATCTATTTTCCCAACAAATTTCTTACTAGATGCAAGTAAAATCACTTTGACACTCTTGGTAGAAAAAAACAGGGGATGCTTAATTAAATTCTTTGTGCATATAGTTTATTTAGACAAAATTTACAAATATGCTTCAGAGAGTTGCTTTAAACACATAAAATCCTAGCTCCATGGGTGCAATTTTATATTTAATTAATATTTCCTTTAGATCTAGTCTTACTAAATGCTTGATAATATAAATGCTTGATAATTCTACAAGTTTGATGACACAGCCAAATGCAGGGCTCAATTTAGCGACTAATTTGGGAGCCATGGTGACCAAATTTTGCACTTGGCGACCAGTATTTCACCAGCTGTTCACTTATTTTAAGTGTTTCTGGATCTTCAGGAGCCAATAGGCTCCTTGGAAAATGTTGTAAGTTTGAGGCCTGTAATGACATTTGCATTATGATATACATTAAAATCACTTCACTCCATAGTTGCTTTATAGATGCATACAATACACACACAAAACGGTGGCGGGGGGTAGCGCAGTGGTAGAACGTTGAACTTCGGAGCCAAAGGTTCCAAGTTACCTTTCTGGCGCGATATTGATAGAGTAGAGTGGCAATGCAGTTATCATTCTTGGTCTTGTCAGTACCAGCCAATGCTTGCAGGCTTACTGCAACATACTGCTACGGATGCAGGTTTCCTCCTGCCATAAACTAACAAGCCGTGAATGAATCTTGAAAGCGGCTCTAAACCCCAATTCAACCAACAACAACAAAAATGCACCCAAATAGTTTGCAGTAATTTCTCGCTATCCAACCATATTTTCTGTTGTTTTTCGCAACTGTCGTAAGGTATGAATGTTGAGTCATTAGTATTCATTGCAACATGAATGGGTCACAAGACCAAATTTACCATGAAGCGCTTTAGTTATCATTAAATGTTGCTCAAATGCAAATGTGTGTGATCTCTTCCTTAACGTGTGCAAGATCTCTTTCTCATTCAAACAATGGACACTCAAATGAAAACCTTACCATGCTTGGTTATACTTATAGACATATCACAGATTAAATAATGTGTAAATATAAGTTGAAAATTGAGGTAAATTACAACATTTACTAGATTTTCTGCAAGATTTTCCACAGATGGTCAACCAATTTAAAGATTAAATATTTTTTTAACTTGAAACTGCTTCTAATTAAATAGTCTAAACATGAGTTGTATTCAACCAACTTCATATTCCCGATGACCAAATAGTTATCGATATTTTCATATTATTTAATTAATTAATAATCTGTGAGTAGCACCAATTCACAATAACAAGCCAAAATTAAAATGGATTTGGTTCAAATGTAAACAAGAAATGAAAGTCTATTCAAAATAGCGTAGAAAGTGTAGTTTCTGAGTTTATCTAGTGTTCCGTTGGACTTTTCTCAACGTCATATGTGGCTAGCAGTTCAATCTTTCATGCTAACGACAGTTCAACACACTTACGTTGTGCTGGTCAATCTGCCATGATGATGATATTAACAGTCTAGCACTATATATAAAAAAAAACACCTACAAATGTCTATTTAAATGTGTACTATGGCACGTTTAACTCGAACAAGTGTCATCGCAATTACTATTTAGTTAGAATACATGTATAGTAATCCCACTGATCAACTGTATAAGTCATCTTCAAAATAAAAGATGTGAATGAATGAATTAGTGCTTTGCGTTGCAGCGGGAATATTTCACCCGTATGCGACGACAAAAGACATGTGACCAGGGTGATTAATTAAATGGCAGCCAATATTGTTTTCACAATGATTTTTATTTAGATTTTTTTTAAATTGGGGTTTAGAGCCACTTTCAAGATTCTACCACTGCACTACTGCCTGCCCCTTCACAATGATTACCGGGATATTAAGCCAGTTAACTCAAAGATGAGCAATGCAGTAAGTATACTTGTAGGTATAGTAATTGCATCCGCCAACTAAATGACACCCATTGTTTTCACAATTTGACTCCTGAGCCGATTTATATCCGGTAAATTAGTAATGTTAAATGGATTGTCGCTGGCTGAGACTTTGAAATGCAATTTACTTTAATATTTTATGCATTTAGATTTTACTAATCAGCAGTAATCAGGTCTAATCTAATTTGGGAGAATAAATGTTTATAGCTGTAGCGGGAATATTTCACCCATAAGCAACTGCTTATAAGTTAAATGAGACCAAAAGATAAAGGCTTAATTATTAATAAAGTAATGTCAAGGATATAAGAATGCAAAATTTAGAGATTTTGACAATATGAATATTAAATTACGGCAAATTAACACTCCGTCAAACAGGTAAAGACTAAATCAACAATGCAATAAAGTTTATTAAAAACTTCTGACTAGAGTCGAGACTGAAAATATTAGTTCAATAATTCTTTGATGATAGCATATTTAGTGATATAAATAGTTGTTGGTATGCACAGCTTCCTGGTCATCCTATCTTTGTGTCTTATCACTTGATCCTCCTTGAATGTACACGTTACGCGTTAAACTAACATACAGACAATAATAGATATCAAATTACCCGGGTCCCGCAGTTGTAGCAATGAAAACAGATCCCAAATATCAGTAGTTCAAGTTGTGAATCAATATCGAGCATATTCACAGGCTAGCCTGGTGTTAGGTATCCGATAACAGATAAATCTACTTTTTTTTGTTTATATTTACAAATAGAATAAGACAACACATTGACTGATGAGTGAAGACCAGCCATCATATGCAAGGACCGTCGACTTTAGAATGTCTGCATTAGTGTAGACAGACTTATAAAAATGCCAGTCTACCAAAATTCTCCCACAATACGGCACTTGATAATGGTCGCAGATATGTTGATCGACGATAATACTGCGCGAAAACTTACCGCCCCCTTCATTGCGTCCTTTTGTTTCTATCTGTCCATAAACAAAACGTGAAAGGGAATTCAGCTAGGTGTATCTGAGCAACTTATATTGCGACCCAACAAACATCCATGGCGGTACAAATCGACACCATTACTACAGGAAGTGACGTCACACACCCATACATACACGATAGCTGTAGGGCGTGTATCAACGCGATTGTCCGATATAAAAGCCAGTGGCGGATCTGGGCTCATTTGCAGGGAATGATGGGGAAGAGATAGAGAGTCCTGGGGGTTGCTCAATTTGTATATTAGTAGGCCTATTTGTGACTGAAATATCCGTACTGTTATATGTTAAGCGACAAGATCATACTTGCATAGGGAATATTGGTCACTATCGGGGTTATTTCATATTCTGAAAGAAAAGTCTTTCCCCAACATGCGTGATTTTTTCCAGATTTTTTAGTCATCGAGAAATATATTTATCACCCAATACTGGCTCCCAAAGGAGATAACGTCAGTAGGACAACAATGTTATTCTACTGTAGATAACATTTTACAACTTCACTGATTGGTCAAGAAT
>JAUTBT010030038.1:0-19036 GCA_032361225.1 Lepetodrilus schrolli | reverse complement strand
TAGGTAGTCCTAGCCACTGTACAGACAATAGGTAGTCCTAGCCACTGTACAGACAATAGGTAGTCCTAGCCACTGTACAGACAATAGGTAGTCCTAGCCACTGTATGGACAATAGGTAGTCCTAGCCACTGTACAGACAAACGGTAGTCCTAGCCACTACACACAATAAGTATAGGATCTAGCCACTGTACATGTTACGTTATGGGTAGTTTGATGAGGAAAGACATGCTATATTAAGTTACGTTAAGAATATTTAGAGTTTATGCAGCCAATAGGTAATTTGACAAGGGAATCCAGACTGTTTAGAGAGTTATGTTTATGTGACTATAATCTTGTTGAGTTATGTCTTAGGTTGTGTTACATTCAGATTATAATAGTTCCATGGAGTGACCAAAAAGAAATATCTAAAAAGTTCATGATTGTAACACATGAAATTAATATTGGGTATTACTTGACCTCTGTTGTATGTTAGGCTAGGATTTAATGTGTTATATGTTAGAATAAGATTATATTATTGTTTTTTCGACAGATACACTAGGAGTCCTAGCTCGGAATGTAGGAGATGAAACGTTCCTGCCTTTATGTAAAGAATGTGTTCAGTTTGGAGTGAACCTTTTAGAAACGGCTGACGATCCAGACGTACGAAGATGTGTGTAAGTACTTGCCAAAACTCTGATGTGTGTATGTACTCGCCCAAACTGTCAGTTTTCTTTAAAATAAAATTCAATTTATTGAGTAGGACAGCTTTTTTCCAGTCCTTTTCTAACGAATAAAATATATTTAACTTAAATCAAATAATAAAAAAAATTGTTTTAATTAATTTAATTGACAAACATTTTTGTTTAATGACTTTGTTAACTGTTGCAGGTATAGTTTGTTTGCGGCTGTGTCCAACCTAATGAAGTCTGATATGGGAGAATATATGAACAAAGTTGTACATTACATGTTGATGTCAGTCAGGTCTCACGAAGGCGTCACAGTAAGTGATTGTGTCATGTCATCTTCTTCTTTGTGCAGATGATGGCTGTTGGAACTGAGATATGTAAAGTAATGTTGGAAAGTCATGAAAATAATTTCTAAGGAGAGCAAATTGGCACAGTTCACAGTGATCAAATGACCAGGCTAATATTGTACATATTATTTTTAATTTTATTTTTTAAAATTAATCTTCTTCCTGAAATTGCCATCAAATATCTATTATCCCTCTCACTAATGGGTTAGGCAGTCACTACTCTTTAGGGCATCTTTGGTTGCCTTCAGCATGGAGAGGGTTAAACTCCATTGTTTTGACATGACAAGACTTTTAGGATGTTTTGATTTCAGTCTAATTTGTTGTTCTAGTTGCACGCTTACTTGTCCCTGATGTTAATCATCTCTTCAGCCTCACTTCAAAGACGATGTCGACCAGGTAGCCATATTTAATGATGAGGATTTCCAAGACGAGGAAGACATCGGTGACGAAGATGATGACGAGGAGAATAAAATTGAGGGGTACGTATCTCACAGTGGTATGGAATGTTGTAATGTATTAAAGACTATAAAGACAAGATTATATAATTGAAGGCCTAGATGTAAAAATGGAAAATGATAACGGTCACATTGACCTCACTGCATGTTCCTAATTCTAGAATCAGTGTGGAGAATTCGTACCTGGATGAAAAAGAAGACGCCTGCACATGTCTAGGAGAACTTGCTGTGAATTGTGGGTAAGTGGCGATGCATGTAGTTTTCATGTATTTGAAAGAAGTGCTGTAATTTTGTAAATCGGGGATCGTAGGGGTGAACAATTTCCTCCTGTAAATCAGGAATGTGACATGCTATATTTTTTTTGGTGTTCCTTACATAGATCACTGTTCCTTACATAGATCACTGTTCCTTACATAGATCACTGTTCCTGCCATTCCTTGAGGAGAGTTACACTGAGGTGTTGAGACTGACGGACTACCCAGCGCCCGGCGTACAGAGAGGTGCACTGACGTCACTGTCGCAGTTCTGTCTCTGTGTGTTCCAGGTGCATGGCGCTACTCAGTCGGCAGAAACCAAGACAGGTCAGTCAACAACAAGTGGTTGCACAGTGGTGGACTATCAGATTTAATACCCAAAGGTCCCGAGTTTGAAAGTTCATGAAAGTTACCTTTCTGATACGATAATGATAGGATGTTCTGTCTGTTGCAGTGCAGTTATCATCCTTAGATTAAACAAATGGCCATCCCTATACCCCTCATCTCTCACCCCCAAACATCCCCCCCCAAAAAAAACCCACAACAACAACACATTAATAAATAAAACAATAACATTAAATTTAAGAGGCATGGCAAATTTCTGCAAATTTGCTGATTTATTTGTCCAGGTCGATTTATTTGCCCTGGACATATCTTTGGGCCTGCAACCCAGGCTTGTTTTCCACTGAAATCACAATTGTCCGTTGCCATGCCTGATTTAAAGAGGCTAATAAATGTGTTCACTCTGTCTGCAGCATACCCACCATAGCTCATGCTTCTTTGTCATTGTGGGTTCTCTGCCCCTATTTTTCTGAAATGTGCATTTTTGTTAATTTTTTACCACACATTTTGCATTTTGCTTTCAGCTTTGTCGACAATGCTGCCGGCTGTTGTTCAGAAATATCTGGAGGTGATCAAGACTGACCTTGATAGAACGGTTGTAATGGGGGCTGTCGATGCCTTGTATGAAATGCTGGATAAAATAGGAGTGTTAGTGATACAGGAGACGGGTGTAGCAGACGCTATCTTGGTCATGGTCAAGGAAGTATTTACACATAAGGTACAGGAAGCCATTTTGTGTTTATTTATGTTTATTGTTGCACATGGGTTAAGCATTGAGTAAATTGAATAAATTATGAATGAGATGCAATAACTACTGTTTCAATATAACAACTTGTGTATTCTTCTTGTACGTCAAAGATTAGAAGCAGTCTTGTTAGCAAAGGGAGGTAATGTCTGGTATAATTCGAGTTATCCCAACTTTGAAAAATAATTTTCTTCTAAAGAATCAATAGCTTGGGATGAAATAAAGACTAATTTAGTTAATATGAAACTGAAATGATAATAAAATGTGCAGGAAACCGTTCTGCAGTCCAGCACACAATGGGAATCTGTGCTGTTAACCATTGTGTCTGCCTCATGTATTAGGTCTGAATGAGCCTTTAGGATCCCTTTAGAAAAATGAGAAAGTCTTATACAAAGGATAGTGATAATTTCAGTCAGTGAACTAGCTATGAGTATTTTACCATTGTTTGTTTGTCCACACAGTTGACCTGTCAGGATGGAGAAGACGACGATGACGATGAAACGCAAGCGGAGTACGACGGAATGTTGATCGAGTCGGCGGGCGACGTCTTGCCATTAATGGCTCGGCTCCTGGGAGGAGAACAGTTCCTGCCTTTCTTCAGTAGCTTCATTGTGGACCTTCTCAAGCGTCTGGTGAGTTCTATGTACAACATTGTGGATACAATAATAATAATAATAAGACTGCTTGTAATATGCTGGGCTCGCGCAGACATAAACAAATTGGTTTTTAATTGGTGTTTAAAGATACTATGCGATATTGCAGTGCTTAATTCTATAGGAAGGGAGTTACATTTTTCAGCTGACTGATAGGGGAAAGTGAAATAATAATAATAATAATTCATTTATGAGAGGGAAAACAAATTGATGCAATTGCAATTTGTATGATAATGTTTCGTCAAATAAATTAAATCCCTGCCTAAGTACATAAGACTGGAATGGAGGACATCTGCAACACCTGTAGCACATATTTCTACAGTAAACCTGCAACAAGTCACTAGTACAGACGAACCAAGGATGATAATAATACTGCGAGAAAACAACAATGGCCTCCTATCATGAACATTTACAGATTGTTTTCGTCATATATGGGTGAAAGATCTTTCAATAGTTCACTCACCCAGATTGTTTACTTCTTTCCCATTAATAATGTTAACATTCAGCCATCAAGACAGGATAAATTTTCCAGGGATTTTATAATGAAAGTGTATTTTTCAGAAAGAGACAAGCTCCACATCGGAGAAGTCATTCGCAGTGGGGACGTTAGCAGAGACGATCGAGGCGTGTGGAGCGGCGTCTGTAGTGTACGTGGACACACTGTACCCCGTATTTGAGAGGATGGCTCGTGAGGAAGACGATGAGGTTCGCAGCAATGCTGTGTACGCTCTGGGTGTGCTGGCCATGTTTGGCGGAGAGAAGATACAACCGTATCCTTTACACCACATCAGTAATAGCTAGCGTTGGCTGAGCACTGGGATCACATAAAAAAAAAATAAAAATTATTTTTTAATATTTTTTATTTTTATAAATTATTATGTACTGACAAGCCATGATATATGTGAAAGAATATTGAAAGCGGTTCAAAACCCTGATTAAAAAAAATAAAATATTATTTATATAACGTGTATCTTATTGACCTTGACCTGGATGTAGACACTACAAGGACATTCTGAAGATGTTGTTTGACATTCTGAACAAGGAGCACAATGGCCGTGTTGTGGACAACATCGCTGCAGCCAGCTGCCGACTCATCATGGCCAACAAGGACCTTGTGCCTCTCGAACACGTGGGTACTTCCTCCGACGTTTGGAGAGTTTCACAAATTCATAATAAAACTGTTAATCCATGGAGGGAGAGACACCTTGCCTGTTGTTGCCATGCGCTTGTACACTCTTACACATACATACTTACACACACACACACACACACACACACACACACACACGTATGTTGCACATGCATGTATACACACATTTTCATACACCACACACACATGCAAGCACGTGCAAACACACACACACACACAATACACACACACACACACTACACACACATCTCTTGCTCTTCTATTACCTGCTATATTCTGGTTGATTTGTGAACTAATTTTACTCTGGATATGATAATGCTCTTTGATAGACACTCGTATTGTAATGGTACTGCTCTCTTTCAATATAGAGATGAAAATGTAATTTATCATGAATATTTGTGTTAATTTGTCCATGATGTACATACTTTATAACAAGATGTGGACCATGAAATAATGTTCTTATACCTCAATATTAACTCTGCATGCTGGAGGCAACTGGATATGCCCTAGAGAACTGTCTTGTCAAATCCAGCAGGGAGAGGGTTAAACATTAATCAGTCGTGTATGGGTGAACAATTTATGCTGTGATGTAAAACATTAACTCACTCTTGTAAATTAAGAATAAACATTTGTGGTTGAGAGATTCCCACAGCAACATCAAGCAACAATTCAATCAGTACAACCCCTAGACTTGCAGTTCATACTGAATAGTTATTGATTTTTATTGAATTTTCATTATGAAGCTAGTCAAGCTGCATGTTGTATTGGCTGCATGTTGTATTGGCTGCAGGTGGTGCCGGTCATAGTGCAGTGTCTGCCACTGAAAGAAGACATGGAGGAATGGGTGACGGTGTTCACCTGTCTCATACAGCTGTACAGCCAGGGCAACCAGCAGGTCAGTGTCTCATGATGACCACCAGCTACGTCTAGGAGATCAGGCCCTGAGATTACCAAACCATTGGGTACAAATCCGCATATAAAATTTGAGCTAGAGCCTGAAATCATACTCATAAGTTTCGTACTCTCGGGACCTGTTTTATGATCATCACAGGTTCAAATCCCGCCCCGGGGGCCAGGCATCAGTGTTCGCGAAAGTTACCTTTCTGATGCGATATTGATAGGATGCGATGTCTGTAGAGTCGCAATGCAGTTATCATCCTTGGTCTTGTCAGTACCAGCCGATGCTCGCAGGTTTACTGCAACATTCAGCGCTACGGATGTTGCAGGTTTCCTCCTGCCTTAAACTGACAAGCCATGATATAAGTGAATGAATCTTGAAAGCAGCTGTAAACACCAATTTAATGCAAACAAAGATTGACCATAATGTGCATACACTTTGTTGTGAAATGTTCCTGCAGAAATTGAAATATTCTCACCAATGCATTACTTCTGTTGTGAATACACTTTGTAGGCCGATGTTTCAACAGAAATGAAAATGTTCCAAACCATACTTAACTTCGGTTGCAGGTTATTACTGCAATCCCCCATATTCTGACAGTCACAGCAAATCTCATGGGTACAGACAAGTTGAAACAAGGTGGGTATCCAGGGCGCCATTCTTTGTACATTCTTCTTTAATTCTTGAGAAAATAATCTCTCATAGGATTGAAATTTGCAGGTGCAACAATTTTGCAGGAACAAAATCACGGTTTGTTGAACTTTTGGGGGGGTTAAGCGTATTTAACCTGAAAGTATTTGCATTTGATTTGTACACAAGTATATCGGGCAACAAGTATTGAAAATAGTAAAAGCCAGTGATACATGCAGAAAATGTAGCTTGTTGCCCAATATACAGGTAAATACATTTGACAATGAAATATGTCAACAAACCATGATTGTATTCCTTTTATTTCAGCATGGTCTGTCTCACAACAATTTATTGAGTGACAAAAGGAAATATGTTGAAGAGTGTGTGGTATTTAAGGCCCTGACTATAATAGTAATAGGTAAATGGACATCGCTTCATGAATTTCATTCCGTTTTATTTGACAGAAGTCCAACAGCTGCTTGTCCAGTTCATACAGAACGTATCAAGATCGTACCCTGGCGTTTTCACAGATGTCAAGGTCAGTCTAGGACCAGAACTGGCCGCCAAACTGGACATGTGTGTGTCGTCCGGGACGGCAACGTGAACCACGACATCCAGGTCAACGACCTGCTGCTCCGCTCAATGTGCCTATGCTGTGCTTCTATTCTAGCCATCACAGCCTCGTGTTCAGATCTGCTTCAAGCTCCTCCTTCACAATAGTACATTGCCTCTGCTGCCATGAGTGTATGGACTTGGACTTGGTATTTCTGCCCTTCAACAAAAGTGTCTGTGATTCAATTGGAGTTTAGTCTACTATGTGGTTATTTTAGGAAGAGACTTGTCTGTCTGAAGTCTTGTTCTCATACTGGAGTTTAGTCCACAGATTGCAGTCTTGTTAAAAAATAATATTTTGATAAATGATAATGCTTCTATTTGGTTAGATTCTGATGATGTCTAGACTATTGTTCGCATTGCTTCATAGCCAATGTTAAATACTGTTTAATACTGTATGTAGATGACTTTCATCAACAGTTCAATTAACTCTATCCATGCTGGAGGCAACATGGAATACCCAAAAGAGTACTTGCATGTGCCAAGTTCAGCAGAGATGGGGTTAAAAATATTCATGTTATTGATGAGTTACTTCATTTGGAGTAGGTTGTTTTGAAGATCACGGTTGTTCAGGTATATATTTTAGCAGATGTAGGATTTGTTATTAATAGATAGCTAATTGATGCCATATGTTATGTGATTTAATATTTAAAATTAAGCTGAGCATTTTATCTTCTTGCTATGGCATTCCTAATTACTGCATTCCGAATTTTAGAAGTTTGTTTTTCAAGTAAATTCTATTGTGTGTCATAGTGCTAGGAGATATGTGATTTTTGTGTCACGTCCATCCAATGTCAAGGTCACCAGGTGCTAAAATTTGTATAAAGCCAGTAAGCATAAAACCTACTTATATAATGTAAAATTCCATACATCGTAGAACATAATATTATGAACTAAATGTTTGTTCGTCATAATTAACCAACTATGGGATTTATGTTCAATAATAAAATAAATGATGACATAATTTGTTGACAATTTAGCATTTTAGAAAAGTTGTTTTTTGTTTTGTTATTGAGTAAAATGATAAATAATGACTTGGTTGTATTTATATATAAAATTAAAACATTATGTATTCATTAAAAAAAATCGGTCTAATGAAGTTTGGTGTGTAATTTGAGCATGAAACCTAAAAACAGATATTTGGAATTATTTGCAATCATGGTACAAATTAAAAGAGACAACTATTAATTGACAGTGTTTTATTATTCCATATTTATTTAGAAAACAATTTGGAACAAACATAGTACGGTATATCATATTTAAATTTTGAAAACTTGAATACCATCAATTCAAAAAATACTTCATGGTATATTGAAAAACATGTACATTGTACTACCATCAAAGTTTAAGGGAACAATAATATTGATAGTTTTCTATTATTTTCAAATGCAGGCATATTAAGTGGTATAACTGAGCGTATGAAAATTACAATACGTGTAAACACATCCATGGGCAATACTGTAAGATGCCTCTCTTTGAACAAAGAAATAAGTAGGATGCAACTATGTGTTCCCTTATTTTTTTTAGTTAATGTTAATCAAAATTAACTATCATGTATACAATACTGAAAGATGTCTTCAACTTTAATATATGTATTAACCTGTAGTGGGAATACAATGAGTTTGGTAAAAGATAATGGAATGTGTATTAAACGATTGTAAAACTGAATCAGTTGTCACTGTTTATGAATTAAATTTACAAGCAAAAATCATTTTGAGGTTTCAGGGCAACAAGGTCATAAGTATATTTTTTATATTTTAGAGTAAGATTGATTTTATGTAATTAGCAAAAATTACAATAATTAATATGAATATATGCCTACATGTTATATTTATCATGGATAATTACAAAAGAAATGTTCTTAAGCGAAAGTCATTTTGTACAAAAAATGCATTTAGCACCTTGTTGCACTCACACCTCGAAGTGTTATACACTCTCTAATGCAAGTTTATTTTGTTATAATTATGACTGCAAAATATCTATTGTTGTTTGAAATGGATTGTTCTCGCCAATTTAAGTTTTTGCATTTATAAAAATTGTGCTTACCAGCTCATTTGTTTGGCTTTTTATCAAAATAATATTCTGTGCAATATTACAAGTGTTTCAATTTCAGATTTCACCAAAAGCAAATAAATTTGCCTTTGAACACATTCTGGCGATCATTTTTGTTTTCACTGCAATTTGTTTGTCTAGATTCTGAATTTATTTGGGACATCAACTAGGACTAATTCACTTTAATATTGAATTTTTGTGGATGCAAAATATTACTTGTAGATATTGACATACATACTAAGGAACTAGGCATGTAAAGGAACTAGGATTAGGCACAGGTACTGTCCTTTAAGGCATCTCTGGTTGGCTCCAGCATGGAGAGAGTTAAGTGGATTACAGCTTTTCTACATAACCGATCACAGTTTGTGAAAGTGAATATACTATGTAAAAAGAATTCCCTTCTGGTCAAGAGTGAGTGAGTAAATTATTGTTTTACGTCACAGTGGGAATCTTTCACCCATAAGTGGCGTTGAATGAATTAATTATGCAATATGAATGGGTTAGAATGAAACGCAGCATGAAAAACATGCCAAAAAAGGTTTGATTAAAAGTGAAATATATGAGTGAACAAATGGAATGATGCAATGAATTAGAATAAATAGTGTGAATACAATAGAATTAAGTATACAATGCCAATGTTGAATGATTAAAACTTATGATATAGACCAATTTCTTTTAAAAACGATAGGATGAGAAGCCCAGGAACTTGGGTGAAGAGATCTTTGAGGTCTGGCGAGGAGTAAAATGCAGCACGCTGAGTTGAAAAGTCAACACAGTCAAGCAAAATGTGTTTGACCATGAGGCTCTCATCACACCCATTGTACCAAGGTTTATCCTCGCCCTTTAAAATGTAAGAGTGGGTGAAAAAGGTATGACCGATGTGGCATCATCACAGGACAGTCTCGTCCTGGCGACAATATACTCCCAACAATGGTGTAAATCCAATTAATGGGTTGAAAATGGTGTAATTTATTATGGATTTCAGTATCCCATTTATTTTGACAGTGATTTTATGTATGAAGTGATGTTTTGTTTCGAATCCTGTATGGTACTGACATTGTCAAGACTGACCGATTTTGCGGCTAAAGCCACCCATGGTATTTCAAACTATTACCTGTAATGCCTGCATGACCCGGCAACCAGCAGAAGACAACCTCGTACTGCGAGGTTGCGAGAAAGTCGTGGAGCTGTAAAATTTCTGTAATTAATGAATTATGATTATTATTTTTAATTGCCAGTAGACAGGACAGTGAATCAGAATCTTTGAATCTGTCTTTTATTCCAGTTAGCATTTCTTTTTAAAATCATTGTTAACTTTTGGTGCATAATATTTTCTTATCTGTTCGATTCAGTATTAGTGCCTTAAGCTTATTTTTATATGTATCGTTCTGTCTCTGTTTTGTCATGTGTTGTTTTATGTATGAGTGCTATCTCGGAGATGTAAAAAGAATTCCCTTCTGGTAAAGAAATCATTATCTGACCCTGGGCTTGTTTTCCTGCTGAAATCACAATTATCTGTTGCCATGCCTGTTCCCGTGCTGTTAGATCAATGGGTACAAAAACAAGGTATTGGCACCACAAAAACGAAAACAAAAGTTTATTTTGAGCATGGGTGGTACATATTTGAAAATTATAAGTGGATGTCATCAATGAATGAGAAAACAAATATTCTGTTGTCTATATTCATGACTATAAAAATTGACATTAAGCACACTGTGTTTTTTAACCCTTCCTGCTGGATTACACACAGGCACTGGTCTTTAGGGCATATCCGGTTGCCCTCAGCATGGAGAGGGTTAAGATGCAGGAAGACCCAAACATTCAAATCTGGTGTATATTTCCGATATAATAGTAAAGTCCATGATAAACAAGTGATATTAATAGATAACACCTCTCAATTGAAAAATGACAGATTGTAATCTCCACCTATGTGCATTCCAGGGTTATGGGGCGACTCTACCTGGCTCCTTCTTAGTGGACCTTGGAAGCTCGTAGCAAAATTGAAAACACTTTTGATGTCTAAATAATATCAGTTGTATGTAGATAGGTAGATAATAAAAGATATTAGTTGATAAACTGATTTTGGGGTGCAGGGTACTTATTACAGCAGGGCGATAAATATTTGTCAAATACTAGTACATGTATTGTAATATTTTCTCCCGAGTTAGTAAATGAATTCTAAAAAAATATAATATCTTCATTAAATACTGGTACTTTGGTTTACCCCATATTGCATAAAGGCATGATAAGTATCCAAACTCAAAACCCATCTATTCATTCTCGCTTATTTGGACGAGTTGAATACACGACTGTGCACTACAAGCATGAATTCTGTGTGGAGTTATGCACAATACAAGAGGACTATCATTATTATTGTTGTTAAGTAGGACAACAAGCAGTAAGGTGTACTGTAGACTGTTATTTGTGTCCACATTGATCATGTGATTACTGGTGATATGAACTCGTTATCAACTACAGCAGATAACACGCCACACTTATCACAGTTACATGTATAACTGCATTTGAACATCACTATTGTTATTTTCATTATATTATAAATGTGTCAGTGGTGCATATTAGTTTTTATATCGAACCATTCTTCAGCAGTTCATAAATATTTAGATTTTTAGTCAAGTTTGTATACTTTTGATTGGGTGGGTTTTGTAAAGGATTTCAGTCATACCACATACCTGAAACAGTTTTCTGTAGATAAACATATAATAACTGTACACTATGTACATGTAATTGCATCTCTTTCTTCATAACATGTGCAACAAATACATGGTAGGGCCACCAACTTGGGATTCAAGCTTCAACATCTGGATTTGCAGTTCAACACACTACCTCTGTGCTATATAACAGGAATGAGATCATGTCATTGGGATTGGACATTAATTAGGAGACATACTTTAGAGCCATGATATGGCAGTGTACCGTTGTCTTGGTTACAAGTATATTCTTTACCAAATGTGACCCAAAATGAATATTAAATACAATGCCCAGTATTCAAGAAGAAATATACATATTGTTTTCATAATCGTAAAATATTTATGCATTTTTATGTATTTTCTTAAAAGTCTCTCCATGCTGGAGATGCCATAAAGAGCAGTACCTGTACCTAATTCAACAGTGAGAGGGTTAAACAAATACTAGTAATGAATAATTAGAATAGGAATACGTCCATCCCAAACAGTTGATAACAGCTGCCTATAAACAAGAGAATGTGGACGACACAACATTGCTGATGTCATTCAACAAACTGCACAGTCATGTCTGCACTGGACTGCTTCATTAACCCTTTTAATGTTGACTGATATTTCCTAAATGACACCTCTTCTGATTATTAAAGTTTATTAGGAAACTAACCTGAATACTAGTATAGTTATGACTGCATGCAATACATTGAATGACTGATGAAGGGTTAAATATTAAAGGGAATAGTCTATGGTTACATTACTACAGGATTTATTTTTTTTAAATCGTCAATTAATGAAAATATTAAATTTTCCAGACGATTAATTAGTGTTGTCTATATGCACAGGATTTTAAATAATTCTATTTTATTGTATTACCCGGTAGTACTATTACACATGTGATATACACAAAAAAATATCATAATTATTCAGTCCTGTGCACAATTTTTTTTATGCAATACATTTTGCAATCCAACAATTTTAGTTTGTTGCATTTCACATTATGGTTATGAATCTATGATAGCAATGTTAATTGCTAGGTTGGGTTTACATTTGATTATAGAGAGACAAAGCCACTGTAGATCTGGATCTATGGCTTGTAGGTCATCGTATATGGGTGAAAGATTCCTGCTGCGATGTAAAACAATAAATCGCTCACTCACTATGGCTTGTACACGTACATGTACCAGTATATCATTTCAATGTCAAATGATCAGTAATTTATTGTTAATCTGGTACATTTCCAAGTCGAATTTGGCTTCAAGACAACTACTAACTAAGCAACTTGCTTACTCATACCCGATGAGGTTATGAAACAAATTATAAAGGGCTCAATTTAGTGACTAATTTGGGAGCCATGGAGACATCATTTTGCATTTGGCAAAACAAATCCTTGGCAAGTCCTTAGAAAATGTTGACACCTGTAATTTAATTTGTGCCAAGTTTCAGCAATGCTGCTCACAGGCCAGCCACACGATCCTCATCATCAATTATCACAGCACTTTCGTGCATACCACCACAGTGTAGCACATATTACATAGATGTAAATAGGTAAAACTCAACTATTTGAGCAATATACATGATGGATCATATCACATGTTTTATAAAATACACTGTAGAAGATGGATCATATCATAGTTTACAATTACACCATACAAGATGAATCATATCACATGTTTTACAAAATCCACCATGTCATATATATATTTTACTTTTAATAATATGTATACTACATATATTAATTATAATATGTACACATCAATAAACATTTGTTGATAACATCAGGAATTCATCAGTAAACAATAACAGTTTCTAAATATGTGTACGCATACTCTGATACTAGTGAATATACCATCTGGCCATTGTCACTTCCCATAAGCTTAGCTAGCTATGTCAGCACTCTCGAAGCCAATTACGGGGAGATTTGATCAACTGCAAGTTGCTAATACAATTAATTATTCAACGTAAGCACAGCTCTGTGAAAGCAGTGAGATAGAACTGTATAAGATATGTATCTTTATGTGTCTGAAAGAAATACTGTACGAGAGGAACTTATCTCCATAGCTCTGTGGAGACACACATTTCTAAATTACTTTTGATTACTTGAGCGTTAAAAAACTTAAGTATAGAGAATAATTCATAATGTTCACCGAGTGACCTCTGGGTCAATATTTTACATAATGTGCCTAGCACCGAGGTTATTAAACCTTTTTGAGTACGATTTATTGCTCAATTCAGATTTGTTCACAAATCCCCACACACAATTTGAGTTGAGTAACCAAAAATGTTTTAGTAACCTCGGGGCCTGATTATTGCAAGAATAATTTTTTAATATTTACTTTGAGATGAGTCATAGACTGCAACAGGTATTAACTTCCTTCAGATCTTGATCATCGGATTGTTATAATCACAGTATTATTATTATTATTATTATTATTATTATATAATTCATTAAATTTGGCCAACAATGTAATTACTAATTAGTACATATGACATAATGATATTGCCAACTATATTAATAGCAATACTCATTAAAACCAGATACGAAACATGACGCTCATATATTTGAACACGCTCAATTGAGCAAAAGAATGTCAAAATGGTTAATGAGCAAAACAAGATCTGATTTTAATTAGGTTGGTAATGCGTTAATAGCAAAACATGTCATCCATCACTCATCTTGTTATAGCATACACACAGTAGATCTACTCAGGTAATCATAATAATTAATGGATTGATATTCAACTGTAAAAACCAACAAGCCCATACAAATAACACAATAAAACATTTTCTAAAACTCAAACAATGGCTGAGGATCGACATGTGAATTTAAATCCCATAAAATAAACCAAATAAACTATAATAAGCTCCTGAAAGTACCATTTCAAGGCTATGGTGTGTCAGTGACCATATACTGTATATTGTCTTTGGGTGTGTTCATGTAAAATTTTCAACAACATAATAAGTGAGTGATTATGGAGTTTAACGTCGCTGCGGGAATCTTTCACCCATTTGCAACGATTCAACAACAAAAGACCGGACATCATTGTTAGTAAAAATCAGAACTTCATAATGGAATGGTAAAAATGCATCAACAAACTTAATATAAATATAATTAATAATATCACATTTGGATAATATGTTCACATTTGGAATAGGGCGAGATCTATTCCCTGGACCCAGACCCGGACTTGTGGTCTACTCCCTGGACCTGGACCCAATTCCCGGCATTCTGATTGTCTCACGTGACCCAAAATATCAATAAATATTTTCCCTAGCCCTAACCATGTGAGCCAATCAGATTGCCGGGAATTGGGTCTGGGTCTGGGGAATAGACCCCCACCTTGGAACAGTTCGATTATATATTTTGAAGATCTAGGACTACATACTATTCTAGTATATCATGTTATTGGATAATTGGAAAACTAAAATCACTGAACATTTGGCATGGCATCACATGTATCAAACAACTATTTACAAAATATCGTCTGGCAGATTATGACAATAAAACCATTTTCATGAACAACAGTAGTGAATTTCAGAATACCTATGTCACTTCCAAACACATAAAACTAAGCCACATTGACAAACACAACAGAACTCGTGGAAATCTAACAAACTGATCAATATTATTTCACTAAAAACTGTCATTAGTCTTTTCAGTATATCCCCCCATCTGATTGGCTGAGGTTCAAAAACATTGGCTGACCTCATTGCACACCTGAATTGCATTTCCAGAAAGGTCGTAACTTAGTCCAGGAGTAAATCAGGGCTTACACATTGACTGTGTATCAGGAAATGGTTGTACTGTAGTCCAGGAGTAAATTGGGTTGTACACATTGACTGTGCATCATGAGATGGTCATACTGTAGTCTACGACATTGTGAGTAAATCAGTGTATACACCATTGGATAATCCTCCAGTTGCACCTGAGCTTAGATACCAAACGCATCTGAGAATTGACATTTTACATGTGGCTATTATAATGGTTCTGACCCCCCTTTTTTTGGTGCTTCTAGGCTGCGTTTAGTGGCTGACCTGGGCCGATAGGTTACGACACTTTAATGAAACACAGTGTCAATGATCTCGTGCTAATGCCAACTGCTCAGGTAAGCTTGAAAGGCTTCACATTGTTCCCAACCAGCCTCTTGTGTACAGTGTTGAGAGTCTTCATCCCGTTCTCCAGACGGTCAACAGCCTCGGCGGTCATTCCACTGCAGAAGGACACGTCCAGATGACGCAGACGCAGACAGTTGACCTGTATGTAATACAGGGTGTGATTGGTCAGATGGTCACAGCTGGAAAGGTCAAGGTAAACGAGGCGCGGGCACTTCCTGGTCAGGACCTCGAGGGCTTCATCCGTCACGTGGACACACTGGTTGAGCCGCACATCCTCCAGACTGGGATTGTTCCGGGCAATCGCAATGATGCTCTTGCTGGTCAGCAGGTTGACCATGCCGAGCGAAAGGGATTTCAGCTCCGTGAATTTTATGGCTTCTTTCAAACCGACATCCGTCAGGTTTTTACAAGCTGTGAGGTCGAGACTCCGGAGACGGGTCAGGTTGCTGAGACTGTACAAGTCACCGCCGTCTTTGATCAAAGCTTCCAGCTGTGCTGACATGTCCTTGTCGTGGGCGATCTTCTCCATCGGCTTTCTGAAGATGTTCGAGCCTTGTTCCGAATGTCGGCGGGTGCATCGGCATGACCCGTGACATTTGTCAAGGTCACTGGACTCGTACTTGGAGTCGTCGAGTTCCTCGCATCCCAGTAATCCTTTGTCCGAGATCTTGCACCATGCCAGGCGGAGGAACTTCAGGTACTTGAGTCTCTTGGTGACGGCATGAACGCTGATGTCGGTGATGTAGAACAGCGAGCCAAGGTCCAGATGGAGAAGGTTGGGAACGGACTTGGTCAGCTCCACCACGAAGTAATCTGTGAGGCTGGTGCAGCAGTTGAGGTTGAGGAACGTCAGCCTGCTCTGGATGCCACTGCACAGTCCTTGGATCATTCCCTTGGTTAACAGTTCGTAACACTCAGAAAAGTTCAGAGATTCGAGATGCTTCATCAGCTTGAACAGCTTGACCGAGTTGTCTGTGATCTGTTTGCATTTGCTGGTGTTCAAGAACCGCAGCTTGACCAGGCTTGATGCTATTGCGGCTATTCCGACGTCAGTGATGTCGCAGCAGTTGCTGATGTCAAGTTTCTGAAGTTCCTTCTGCAGACGACAGAACTGAGCGAGTCCTGAATCTGTGATTTCCTTGCATCCGGAGAGTATCAGCTCTTCCAGTGAGATGGTTTTACACTTCCCCAGCTCCACTAGAGGACAGTTTCCGATGGTGGTCCGACTCAGGTTCAGAGACTTAAGCTTCGGTCCCTGTTGTTCCACGAAACCCAGGATGGTGTGGAATGTTAGAATGGACGTATTCGTCCCCATTTTGATTCCTACTGGGTAATAGGTAGTGCTGTTGAACGTGATTTGAGTGTAAGCCAAGGACAGCGCCTCCACATTCTGACACACACAAATTAATCGACTGAAGCTGACGTCGGAGAGAAACCGTATCGAAGACAATGTCAGAGTCTTGACATTCACCAGAGATTTCCTAAGAGATGCAATATCTTCCTCTCTCTCCAGTAACTTCCCGGACATGAAGAGTGAATTACAACTGGTGAGATCCAAACTGTTCAGATTATTGCAATGAGTCATAAGACGTAGAAACATTCGTTCAGTTATGTTGCAGCCTTTGAAGGACAGGCTCTGTAGACTGTCACTGAGGTACTTGAAGGATTGGACCATGTCCTCAATGGTCAAGTTATCAATGTGGTTCAGGACGAGGTGAGTCAACTTCCTGCGGGTCAGTCCGTTGGTGAGGTTGTCAGAGGACACTGATGTGAAGAAGTTCATGACGATGTCCTTCTGAAGGATTGGATCCAGTGAGGCATCGTACCATGTCCGGCTGACGAGAGATGCGTCTTGCCGATCTGACACACTGAGAAAACTCAGGATGTGGGAGACCACCTGAAATACAGATACCATAATTTCAATATGAAATGCATGGTTACTAAGTATATTCCTAAGGCCAAAGTTATTTGATTCCATGGTTTACATATTTTTCTGCGATAATTTTGGTCTCGGTCGAAAATATAAATGAATATAATTTGATATGTTGGATAATCGGGTAGGTCCATAATGGGATATTATGAATGGTTGGTTGACAGAAAAAGAATATTTCATCAAAATAATTGTCAATAATATAAACACCAGTATGTATAAATTGTTCAGACTTGAATGCATACTTATTTTCAAAGTGTTGCTTATCAATAGCAGTAATTGTTATAAATTAGACTTTTGTTATAACCAGTAACCGATCAAATTGGCTTGGATCTTATGTCAACTATACCTGCCAGACTTCGTATGTTTATATAATAATTTTCAAAAGACGTACGATGCAGGATATATTGTATAGATTCTAAAAACTTTAAAACTGCAATTGTTACAAATGGTAAAAAGAAAAAGAAAAGAAAAAATCTTGCATCATTTCATTTGACCAATAGATTTACTAACACCGGCCCACTAATACTATAGTCTAGTGAATGATCTGATGATGAAAAATTAAGCAAATTAAATGGAAATTGACTATCAACAGCAGCTAGCCGATCAATAATCGGATGTCATAATCAAATAGTAGCAGCTAGACTATATTTTTGTTTCCTTCTAATCTTTGAAGTTTGTCTACAGCTAAAATGTCTAAATGACGACTTACCTCAACAGGTAAATTGGCCGTCATCGCAGACGATTAACTGCAGGTTTCTTTCTGAACTGCCTCACATGACCTAACGTATTTACATCGGCAGGTGACTTTGAATAAATACGGCCATTTTGTTTACATGGGGTGTCATGTGATGTCTGATAGGTAAACAACAACAAATACAAAATAATGTGAAATAAATAAATTATATATACCAAATATTTCTAATGCTGCTTCTTCCATATGTTATTATAACTTGTGATGTTCCTATCAATTAATATTACACTTTAGTTTTGGGTTATCAAAGGTCAATATGAATATTTGATTAAAATGGCGTCTTCCATAGCTATCCCACGGCGTCTGCCTCTACTTTTGGTAGCAGACAATGTCCTCCTGCCTGGTTCATCAATGCGAATTCCTGTCAGAAACATAAGAAAGTGTGTACTGTGTATATCTGCGAGAATGTTATGTTCCAAAGTCATGGATGTCGTTCTTAAAATCATTTAGAATTTCGTGTCAGTTTGAGATGTGTTTCTCATTTCGGTTTAGACTTTGTCCAGACAAGAATCATCCGACAATCTCAGACAGGTGACGTTCACCAGCTATTTATACTCCCGACGAAATTATTAATAATAGAACGCGATTGTATATTTGAGCATGTTTAACGTATTATTAAAGTTACTGTCAATTAGTCTCACAACGTTGGAAAATTCAAAAGTGTATCTGGCACCAAATGGGGTGGAGATCAGAAAACACTGCTAAATCTATATAGGGCTTTGGTCCGGTCTAAATTG
>JAUTBT010030027.1:0-19038 GCA_032361225.1 Lepetodrilus schrolli | reverse complement strand
ATACAGATAGAACTATTTACTAGTAATTACAGTATACAGATAGAACTATTTACTAGTATTTACAGTATACAGATAGAACTATTTACTAGTATTTACAGTATACAGATATAACTATTTACTAGTATTTACAGTATACAGATAAAACTATTTACTAGTATTTACAGTATACAGATAGAACTATTTACTAGTAATTACAGTATACAGATAGAACTATTTACTAGTATTTACAGTATACAGATAGACCTATTTACTAGTATATACAGTATACTAGTGTGAGCACTGTCAGAGAGCGTATTTATGTCTGAGAGAGGACGGTTTTTGTTGTTTCCACTTGAGAGAAAACTGTATAGCTAGACGACTATATAGTGACAGTTTCTCATGACTTTCAGACAGTTACTCGCAAGGTCTAGTCCACATGAAATTCAGTGTCGGAAAGTGAACTAGCGCAAGAAAAGTCGCACGTGGAGAGCCGCCTTGATCGCGTACTGCTACTGTTGTTATAGTGTTATGATAATGGTGTATGACCCTGATAATGTTTTTTCCAATGGTTCTGATACTGTTATTGCATAGTTCTATCATTGCTGCTGTAGTGTCATCACAGTTCTTGTAGTGTAATGATAATGTTGTATGGCGCCGACTACTCGTGTATGGTTCTCTGAGTGCCATTGCTTTTGTTCTCATCGTGCCGTTGTTTTTGCAAACGTTGTTGGATGGATGTTTCTGATGTTGTTGTCGTTATATTGTGTTGTTGTATAGTCCTGATACAAGTATTGTTGTATGGTCCTCATACAAGTGTTGTTGTCCGGTCCTGATACAAGTGTTGTTGTATAGTCCTGATACAAGTGTTGTTGTCCAGTCATGATACAAGTGTTGATGGATAGTCCTGATACAAGTGTTGTTGTATAATCGTGATACAAGTGTTGTTATATAGTCCTGTTGTATAGTCTTGATACATGTCTTGTATGGTCCATTTACAAGTATTCTTGTATGGTCCCGATACAAGTGTTGTTGTCTAGTCCTGATACAAGTGTTGTTGTATAGTCCTGTTGTTGTATAGCCCTGATACAAATATTGTATGGTCCCGATACAAGTGTTGTATAGTCCTGATACAAGTATTGTATGGTCCCGATACAAGTGTTATATAGTCCTGATACAAGTGTTGTTGTATGGTCCTGATACCAGTATTGTTGTATGGTCCTGATCAGTTGCTGTAAGATTCCGATATTACTGTCCGAGTAGCTTATTATTCTGTATTAGGTTGTTCGGTTTCTGATATATTCATGTTGTATGGATATGGTACTGTGATTGTATGCTTCTTGTACTGTTGCTGTATACATATGGTTCAAATAAATAATGCATCGCGCTATTTAAATGATACGCCAGTACAAGGCAACATTTCATGAAGCTCTCGTAACCATCAGGACACACTGATCATGACGCTGTCGTAGGCCTTCTATTTTGGTTGTCTGGGCATCCTTTCACGAAGCTCTCTTATCCACTAAGAGACCATAACACTATATTTGCCGATAGCTAATACACTGCAAAGAGAACGCTATGGTCTCTTAGTGGATAAGAGAGCTTCGTGAAAGGAAACTCTGATCGGTCTGTTAGTGGATATATACTGTTCCCAATTTCTCGAAGACTGAGAAATTCGCAATTCTCGAAACATTTAAAATGTTTAACTGAAAACTGCATCTCAGGAAAACAATTCGATCCGAGTCAAATTATTAACTGAGTTATGAGTTGATTTTCGAGAAATCGGGGCATAGTCTGGCAGAAATGTGACAATTAACTGTACACCATCAGGCTCCACTGCGACTGTGACAACAAGTTCCACGCCTGCCTGAAGGGCGTCATGTCCTCAAACTCAGCCAGTGCCAAAGACAGGACGGGAGCGAAGAAAATTGGAAACATTTATTTCAACACACTCGCCCAAATATGCTTCGTATACAAGAAGGAAAGGAGGCGCAAACTCGTTAGTTTGTGGAAGAAGTATGTAACTGTTTAAAAACACGTCGTTAAAACAGTAAATAAATGTATGAGCGGTAGTTACAAATATTTTTGTTTTACATTATTCGTTCTATTTTATTCAGATTGAGCATGATGCATGTGAGTGGTTAAAAGTTATACTATTGTATATATAAATGTATGTACCTGGTGGAATGTTTTCTTCATGAGACCGTCAAAAGTATGTCAAAATTATAGTAAATACTTTAAAAACATATCTTGCATTAGGCCCTACATAATGGTCGTCCAATAATATCTGTGTTCTGTTTCAGGAAGTACAAGTATACGATGGTGACGAAGAGAGTATGGAAGTTTGTGAAAAGATTCCCCTGAGGGACTCATCTTCTTGATTAACCCTTGACGTATAAGAGTGTTCTGGCTACGTAAAGCCTGGCAACGTCATTGGGCTTCCCTCCTACGGCGTTTTTGTAGCTTCGTCATTTTACGCACTTGCACACGTATTACTGAATAAATAACAGCACTCTAAGAGTTACTCCAAATTTATATCATGCAAATACAGAAGGGGGAGTATTTGAAACACGTTTGGTGATCTATCAGTCACTAGGCCTTAACGGAGGTAAAACATTCAAATGATCTATGAGTCACCGGGTTTTAAAGGAGGGGGGGGGGGATTTACAACTGATCTATCAGTCACTGGGCTTAAGGGGGTGACATTTTCACCTGATCTATCAGTCATCGGACCTTAAAGGGTTAAAACTTATTATAAAATCAATGATTTATTTAGAACGTTCACATAGACATGCGGAAACATGAGAGTTTTGTTGGTGTTTGTATCACGATTTTTTTTTAAAATTTCAATATTAATAAAGTGGACTTCCAACGTGATTGTTGCACTATTCTTTCCAACTGTAACTACAGTACTAGTATAAACTCCAACCATAAATATATCCCTTATCCTCTCTCTCTCCCTTCCCTCCCCCCCCTCTCTCTCTCCGCCAAACATGAGGAATGTTCAAAATTAACCATATAGACAGCTGAGAGACTAGGCTGTACGTATACCGGGGTTGTTCAACAAAACGTAATACAGTATATGATTCACACCATCTCTAGGTAAATGCATGGCGACAATGAACCAGTTAGGTATGTCCATATCTTCCAATATAACTATTAAACACAATACAGTATATATTTCAAATAATTTTATTGCACAATATGCATATGATTTGTATAACAAAGGATGAAAGGCCACACATATTTTGAATATTAACAGTATTTTGATCTCGACATTTCCAGGAAAACAAACAGATTATTTATTGACATTAGTAGGATAATTACACAATGTTGACAGTCTTTTGTTTAATTAGTAGCTCAATATTGATTTGTAAACTATCCTATTTATAAGTATTAAGAAAAAGTAATTTCTACTAGTGTTTTTAAAGAAAATATATCACGAATTGTACAATGAATGTATAACAGAGATATAACACTGATTACAGGTTGGACACATATTTTTTAACTATTGGACTCGATGTAGGAACACAGGACATCATACCATCAATAAAAGTCAATAAACTGCAACATTCCAGCCAGTTAGAGTGATCAGAGACACAAAGTTTGTGACTCACAATGGGGTCTTACTGTTAATCTGGGTCATACTGTTAGTCTGGGTGTATCTTATGATATTTACTGCCATAAAAAATACCAAAAAGAAATACCATGGAGTATGACTTGATTTAAGCCCAGACAACAGTGCAACCTTTTAATGACAGGCAGACCTGACAGCATCCCCCGGGTAATGACAGGCAGACCTGACAGCATCCCCAGGTAATGACAGGCAGACCTGAGAGCATCCCCAGGTAATGACAGGCAGACCTGACAGCATCCCCAGGTGATGACAGACAGACCAGACAGCATCCTCGGTGATACCAGCAGGAAGTGTTGCTGTTTGTATTTTTCATCAGACAAGACTAGCACTGTTAAAGCAGGACCACTCTAGGACAATACTGAAATATGTACCAATCTAACTGCAGTCTCACCTACTAATATTGTCACCATTTCCTGGTTTCAATTCGCAATTGCCCTAAACACGGTCCTTACATTTTCATATATTTGATTGCATATTATAAATGATCTTTTTCTTGCAACTTGCTTGCTTGACACATGACATAATTTTAATATTTGGGACTGTTCCTAGTTTTTGACTCACTGAGCAACAGATAGTGAAATACTAATTATTTACTAAAGTAACATTGGGTAAGAATTCCAGGAATATCAAATACTTTTGCAACAATAAGTGTCCAAGGATTACACCAAGCAAGCCAGGCATAGAGACATCATATTTTATGAGTTGCAATGTTCCTTGTAAATTTCCAAGCAACTTTGAGTTTCAATTGACCACCTGAGCAAATACATGTAGGGCAAAGACATTAGAGAACTAATGGGTGCAGAGACCAACAGGTCACTGATTAATTGGTCACTAACTAGCAAGAACAAAGGCCATCTGCTCACTGACTAATGGGTGCAGAGGCCATCAGGTTACAGACTAATAGGAACAGAGGCCAACAGGTCGCTGACTAATGGGTGCAGAGGCCAACGGGTCACTGATAATGTGTGAAGAGGCTAACCTGGTCACTAACAGGAACAGAGGCCAACAGGTCACTGATTAACATGAGCAGAAACCAACATGTCACTGACTAATGGGTGCAGAGGCCAACAGGTCACTAACAGGAACAGAGGCCAACAGGTCACTGACTAATTGGAATTGAATGACCAATGCAGCAGCAAGTATGACACTCGGGCAAAGCTGTAATGACCTGGCTACAAGTTCGAAACACACTGCCACATAATAATGTGGTGATACCAACATTCTATGATAGAAATACAGTGCTACAGACAATTAGACATAAGGTAAAATATATCTTAAGCATATTTGAGTAGATAACAATAATTGATGAAAATACAATTTTACTAAATTTTAAAATACGATAATTGAGTAGATACTAATAATTGCTAACAGCAACAGGTATACAATCAAATGACTACGAAATCTACACAGATAATAATACACAAAAGCTGCAGAATTCTTATGTAATAATGATCATGCACCATGTATACAAACTAATTAATCAATGATATGGTCAAACATTATAAAATAAATAATAATAATAAAAATAAAGACAAATCTTTTGTAGCTAAATTACTACATTTCAAAAATTGATTGTGAACATTACTTGTATATTCCATGTCAACACTGTATGATAGCACTTGTAATACTAGTATATAATCAAGTATTAATTGATACAAAAATAACATCAACAGGAATATTATTACTATTACTACTACTACTAGTAATAATAATAATAATAATAATAATAATAATAATGTGTATTAATAATTATATAGGAATAATATTAGATAGGTAGGGTCCTGTAGAGAGGTAATATGGTTATTGTATGTGCAGATTATAACTCATACTGAAGTCTTTACAAATATAGAGCTAACTTCTTACATGCATGCACGCACACACACGCACGCACACAGGCATGCACACACACACACACACACACACACACACACACTCTGAACTAATCCCATCCCAATATACAAAAAGGTGAGTTTATTAAAAGTGCATTTAATTTACATACCGTTTTTGGGGCATCATGTATAGAGATGAGCAACAAATATGTGGTATTATTTTGTTTTAGATTGATAAAACTATATAATGTGTAGTAAACTATTAATTTTGGCATGAACGATTTATTGACATTAACATGATTTTATTGCACATTTGATCATCAAATACACAATGATAACCATTCTACAATTATTTAACAAGTGGATAATTTTTATTAAACTTCACACAATCATTCAATTACAGCAGACAGATTTGAAAATGTACGAAATATTCTGTCTCTGCATTTAGGCATATTTAGCATGTTCGGTGCTAGCTCTTGTTTATCTTGAATGAGAATGTCTTGGTACTTGACTGTGGATTACTTGGCTGTATTGGTGTGGTGAGAGATCGTTCTATGTAGTCACATGTCCCCTCCCAGTCAACCAATATCACAGTGTTAGTCCTGGAAACAATATTTAATAACAACTAAAAAATAACATAAAATATTAGATTCTAACATTTAATAAAAAATCTGTATTTTACATTTAAAAAAAATAAAATTCTTTATTTTTTACATTTTTTAACAGATATATATCACACAATTCCCAGTATACATGTCACACAATTCCCAGTATACATGACCATAGAACATACAATGAAATATACATTGCATCAATAATTTATAGTTTGAAGCTATTTAAAATACATCAGGGATGGACTAAAAACAACAACACCTCGATCAAGTTGTTAGTAGTGTATGGAAAGAGGACCAGGAGGTGAAAGATTTGTCGTAATAGGGCGTGTCAGTTGTGGTGAGATTACTTCTTCTGGGGGATAGCTAAACTAGCTCGATGCCGTCAAAACCATTGTGTATGGGCATCCTATTTTGGCCTGTAGATGGAACCCAGTCAAGGATAGCGGTATCCATATATGCTGGAATATGTACATGGATACGTCTTGTTTTGTAAGAATGTAACTATTTATCCATATAAACGTATGTATAGACATTTATTTATCAGACATTATAATTATTACGTAAAACGCAAATTTATATCTCCAATACGTAGCCGGTTCAGTCATACAAAAAGCCTATTTATGGCTTCACATATTTATCTAATAGATGATAACAAAATAGCCATTAATAGCTGATTTTTCGAGAAGAAGTGTTGACAGTGTGTTACTACATCTCGACTGGGATCTGCACACAAGCATACCGTAAGCACACTGCGCATCCGGAACGTACCAGTTGGCCAGCCCCCGGAAGTTGATAGGAGCGAGATTTTCCTTGCACGCCCTATTGCAGTTAGAGAAGGCAGTATATTTAGACATAGATTCTAACATAATAATACTAACGACATGGCCGTACCTTGTTCCATACTGGATAGAGGGCGACCACACACAGTTGGCAGACCTCTCCCTGGCAATGGTGGCCGGATACTTGAGCTCTGAGCACGTCGTCTCCAACACTTGGTCAGGAATATGTCTGTAACCATGGCAATGCAGGATCACAATTCATAATTTTGCATTCAACCAATAAAGTTGAAATGGGCGCTTGGTTTTCAACTTGAACAAATTAATTAAGTCAGTTGCCCTTAAATTAGTTTCTCTCACTGATAATGCCATGCTGTCAATCTGTTCTCTAATGCTCCTCTTCTAAATAAAAATTTCAATCTCTAATTCATGTAAATTGAGACTCATTTGGTCCATTACAAAAAAAAAAAAAAGAAAAAAAAAAAAGATTAATGCTATTATGTGAAAAGTTGGAAAGATATGAAATATATGTAAACTTCACACATTACTATTTCACACCAATGTTCACTTTCAAGAGATAATGATTTAAAAAAGGACCTTGACTGCTCACATTTGTTTCTTAAGAAAATCCTTACGGTGTTCTGTCATTCAAAAATTCCATTAACGATTCCACCAATTTGTTCTTCAACTCGGGAGTTCCACTCTCTTCAATAATTTTGGAAAAACGTTCCCGACCATGGCAAACTTTCTGCCAGGGCCTCTGGCATTCAGAATTCCCAAAACACTGGACATCTGGAACAGGAGCAAAGGATATGAGCAAAGTGTTGCTGCCATTCATATCTTTGCAATTGTTTCATTTCAAACCATCTGAGACTGGTTTGGACTGGTTGAATCAATAAGAATTTCATAAACTTGTCCAACAACTAAGTGGCAGATTGTACTGAACAGATCGACCATTATACATTTACATTATTAACTCTCTCCATGCTGAAGGCAACTGGAGATGCCCAAAAGAGCTGTACCTGAGTTTACTTTTAAACAAACACAGTTGTTAGGTAAACATATAATCCTACCCCCTAAAGAAAGTCTTTGGGATCCTTCTCGTTCCTGTTTTGATGATTCTGTGAGATATTGAGATGTTGGATTATTAGGCCTGAAAAATGAGCAGATATTTAGATTAACTGTATAGCTACATTCATGGAGCTACTCAATTGCCGAGCTAGTGATACTTTTCTTAATGATGAGAAGAGAGAATAATAATTATGTGCTTACTGCATACAAAGAGTTGGATTAGCAAACTAATAGTCTATACAGTTGACCATTAGATAGGATGAGTTGCCAAGATATGTGTGGAATTCATCCAGTGTATTTAGAGCATGTAGCATGCTCATAGTGTACACATACACAAATACAGTTTTCAATTGTGTTCCCAGTGGTAGAGCACCTCCAATACCTAGGAGAAGATCCAGAACCTAAGAGCACCTCCAATCCCTAGGAGAACATCCAGTACCTAAGAGAACCTCTAGTACCTAGGAGAAGATCCAGTACCTAGGAGAAGGTCCAGTACCTAGGAGAAGATCCAGTACCTACCCTAGCTCCAACAGGACAAGGTGGAAGCCATTGTATTCAGATGTGATGACGTCGGCAGACAACTCCTGCAGGAAGTCATTAGCGTTGCTGTCAGATGTCAGGAAGTTTGAAACCAGGAAACCTGTCAACAGAAAGCTGAAAACTGTGAGAATAACTTCTGTGTAATTAGCATCGATTATGTCGAATATTGTACCACAATGGCAACTTTGAATTAATATTAAGTAGTAGTACAGGTTATTACTTCTGGTTGTGTTTTAGTCCAGAGATTCTTTCAAGATTCTTTCGCTCAAATCACATCTTGTCTGTTTACCTGTAGAGATCATAATGTTGCAACGACCCTGAGAAAACAAGGATAACTGAGCAGCAACGTGACTGCATCATAAAGCTAACTTCACTGGACACCGATGCCTGGACCCTTGTGTACGAAATGTCGTAAAACTAAGGTAACCATATTGTCAACCTCAGCAATGGTGTAGTCAATGGCTACGATTTGAGTTCAGATAACTTTAGAGTTAAGCCATTTAATACTGGAGCACCCAGGTCTCCAGTATAGTCTCCAGTATGGGGCTATAGTCTCCAGTGGGGCTATAGTCTCCAGTATGGGCCCTGGTCTCCAGAATGGGGCTATAGTCTCCAGTATGGAACCTGGTCTCCAGAATGGGGCTATAGTATCCAGTATGGGCCCAGGTCTCCAGAATGGGGCTATAGTCTCCAGTATGGGCCCAGGTCTCCAGTATGGGGCTATGTCGGGACATTTGGCATTGATATCTGACAATCTACAATAGTGCTACCAACAGCCCCCATAACTTGTAGTGTGACATCACCACCCATGTACAACAATAATATATTTAAGAATTGATACACTAACGGTTGGTGTCATTTATAACCTCTCTATTACAGCAGTGCTTTAAACATATGCTACACATACAGGGGCAAGCTACAATGTATCTATTTTCACCTCTTCCTTTCCTGAAAGGCAGATTTTCGCCGAGGATGTTGAGCAACACTCCAATCTTTCCCTGTCTGTTCATCCCAAGCCATGTACCACCCTCTCTCCCTGGCTCTTGGTCCAAACCTAACAAGGACAGCAGCACCAATGATTAGAATACATATATATTGAGAAAGAAAAGAACGTTTGAACCAATGGTAATTTGGCAATAGAATCATGTTAAAGTGACTCAAACACAAAAAATTCATATTGTATATACCTAAAGAACTGATGATCATACACCATGTACAGTGATTTATTTCCTTCCAAATGATCTGTTATCGATAATCAGCTCATTTTCCGGGCAGTCAATTTGTTTATTTACATAAATTGCTGGTGAGCTGGCGTGTGTGGCCTTTCAACCCCGCCTCTCAACCATCTGACAGAGGACCAATCACAGCGTACTCTTCTAACCACGTGACTAACATAAAGGGGAATCCCCATGAGTGAATTATTGTTTTACGTCACAGCAGGAATCATACATGACAAAGAATCCCATTTCCAAAACAATTGATTGTTTATCATCGACAGGTAAAAGGATTTTTTTCAATGGGTTTGCGTGGTATTTCAAGCCTGAAAGCACGGTTTCTTGTAAATATTGCTCTCTATATATTACATATGACCACTAATAGAAATGATAAAGGGAGAATCACACTATATTGACCAAATCTGTTTGATTCAATTTAAGTATAGGAAGAAAATGAGTTAACTTCTACTCAATGTATATCCGTAACCAGGTGTTATAGATTCATAAACAAAATTTATAATGGTATAAAAGGAATGTCAAAGGTCTGGCAAAAATAGTGTGAATTTACCTGTTATTATTATTGCTCATATGTAACATATAATAGAGGGGTATTTATAAGAATCCATGATTGCATGCATAGTTAGTATGTCAAATGCCTCACAAAATATGGAAATGGATAGTTTTTAAGCCTTATGCAATATATGAATGTATATAATTTCACATGTTTTACATCACTTTTAAAAAATATCAAGTGAGTGAGTGATTATGGAAAATATCAAGCTATTCCCCTTTGGTACATAGGTTTAAACAATAACTAACTGGGAAAACAACCAATTTATTGAAAAATATAATTCTCGAGAAAATGTCATTATTGTTCATGGTGGAAGATCATCACTTCCTTTTAAATGTTTTCTATAAATGAAGATTCTGTTTGAGTCCCTTTAACAAGTGTTTAAGAAGGATAGTATATTAGGACAAAAGCAGTTTTGGAACACAACATCAGTCATATTAGTTCAGCTAGCTAAACGCCATGGTGGCCCCCATTAATACTATCAGACATTCGATTTTGACCACATCTGGAATATTGTGAAGCATCCATCTGAAAAAAGACAATACTGCTGAAGAAAATATTAGAATTATGGAATAATTAATACACTTACTACTGAGACAAGATCCATCTTTTCCCCAGAATGCAGCTGTAGATGTTGGCCTTTCCCAGTGCTCATCCCGATTATTGGCGAGGATAAGCCTGTAGCCACTCGACTGCGACCCAGCACCCGCGACCAATTGAAAGAAAAGAATACACATTCTTCTTTGTTTGCCGAATCCTAGAGATAAAACAATATTGACATGAGTCACTTTTGTTTTTAATTGGGGATTAAAGCCACTTTCAAGATTCTTTCACATATCACAGCTTGTCAGTTTAGGGCAGCAGGAAACCCGCAACATCCATAGTGCTTAATGTTGCAGTACTGACAGACCTAAGATGAATGAATCTACTGGTTACTAATACAGGGCTGTGTTCTGGCTGCAATACATTTCCCTACACTACACCATGCTACTTTTCTATGCTATTTTGGGGATCATATCCCCCAGACCACACTAGATAACATCCATGTTTTTCTATAGATACAAGGAAATCGTACTTTTTTTATGCCTACATTTCAAAATGTTCGTGACCATAACACCCACTTGATAATGCATACTAAAAATTATACGTTTTACTCTGTAGATACCAGGAAATCGTGCTTATATATTAAAAATCTTCTAGAGCGTGCCTCCGTCAGAACCAGTAGATAACTAACCATAGCACAAGCCATCAACATTAGCTATTCATATATATTTGAAATATGCATCATAGTACATTGGTACATAGCTTTCAAGATTCTTTCACTTATATTACGACTTGTCAGTTTTAGGGCAGGAGGAAACCCACAACATCTGTAGCGCTGAATGTTGCAGTAAGCCTGTGAGCACCAGCTGGTACTGACAAGACCAAGGATGATAACTGCACTGCCACTCTACAGACATCATGTCCTATCAATATTGCGTCAGAAATGTAACTTTCCGGGCCTCAGGCGCTGGATTTGAACCTGGAACCTTTGCCTCCAAAGTCCAATGCTCTATCACTGCGCTACCACCAGCCCCGAGATCCGCCACTGCTATGTACAGTAAACCAGTACCATCACTAGAACACTATTTAGTATCTGTATCTAACGATCTACGTATTGTCCTTTCAAAATTTAGAACATGCAACTATAAACCATACCAATTGAAACAGGAAGATGGTACCAAATGTGCGTCTTAGTTTGGCTCTGTTTATGGCCGGGTAGTGATAATGCTTCGCTATACTCACTTCATATAGCGAAGCATTATCATTACCCGGCCATAAACAGGGCCAAGATCTTAGTCTACTTCAAATGCCGATAAAACATAATCCTGCTATCTAGTAATTGATTATGTTATTAGCTTATTCAGTAAGTATACCAATTTATTTTTGAAAATACACATGCAGTGGTCTCCCTCACCCTCTCTCTCAAAATCACGGCCCCTAGTCTCTTGTGAGTCGTAAGCATGTGAGCGGATGTTGACGTTCTGGGTCAGTGAACATTGATAAAACAAAAAGTAAGATTTATTCTGCGTGATTTTTACATAAATATGTAGTGGATTGAAAACTAGTTTTTTATGTACGTGTATAGTGTTTTATAATACATTAAGTCAGTGCAATTATTAAAGTAACACGAATGAACTTTGCTTTGGATAGACGTGTTCGCACATTCAATCTAATTTCAGAATAGTTATTTGAATATGTATTTTATAGTTTGGGGACTATACCATGAATATAATGTTTTCTCAAATTTAATTTGCTATTTTATACAACATATACACGATATTATCTGATATAATAATACATCATTGAAATGGTATCATACACTTCATGTTATGATGGCAGTTGTTTTTATATGCACATTAAAAGTTTGTATTTTCCTTTATTGTAATGATTCTCCCTAAAATCAGAACCAAAATGGCTGTGCCTGTCTGGAAAACTACAGGCACCTCAAGGATATTTCAGAAAATAAGACGATGTTTGACTTATCACGATCGATTATTATCTTGTAAGTGATGTATAGGTTCCTTTCACAAAGACTATTGTCACTGAATGAGTTGACACAGCCTGACATGATCAGGCCTTCGTCATTTCCTTATATTAAGCTACTATTGTAATTGTTTCATCATTGATGCGAGTGACTTTTTCACAATTTGGTACCAATGTCATTTTATACCCCAAATAAGGTCATAGTTAAATGATATTTTCACATTATCTGCCATGCAAGGCCACGCAAATGGATATTTAATTATACATGTACTTTCAATTTAGCGGTAATATAACATTGACGATATATAGATAATCCACATGATCCACACCACTGTTTGATATTTGTCAGCCCGGTTTACATCTGTGAGGTCTGTCGCAGTTGTTAATGGTAGTCTGCTACACTCTGCACAGTCAAGTTGGTATCTCTGAGAGGTCTATTGGTGCTCATCCAATCAAATCTTTTCTCCAGTTCATTTGACTTAAAAATGGCAACCTCCACAGATATCTGACTTTAGTACCAAAGGGCAGTAATTAATTGTTGTTCCCATTGTTTCTTATCATGCAGTATACATACCGATATGATTGCTGTGAGGTGAGTAGCACACTAGTGTGCGGTCATTTAGAAACTCTCCAACATCAAATGCATCACTGTTGTAAATTTGCACAGAGTTTTTTTTCATAGTCTGCCTTTAGCCTTAGGCCATAATAATTTGATTCCCTGATTTACAGATTTGTGTGTGATAATTTGGGGTCTGATACTTGAAAATAGAAATAAATATAATTTTATATTTTGACTACCATCGTCAAATTGAAAAATAATAGTAATATTGAAGATTATCAATTATGAATAGTTGTTTGACAGAAAATAAATATAATAGATCAATATTATTGTTCATTATCAGAATATGGTAATAAACACTAATTAATTGTTCAGATTTGAAACCACAATTATTTTCAAAATACTTCTTGGTTATCTTGTCAATAGCAGTAATTGTGATAATTTAGACATGTGTTATATCAGTAACCAATCTGTCCTATTAGTAATTTTGTGTCAACCTTTCCCTGACAGTATTATAGGTTCTTCTGCTATGTATACGTCTCCTTGTTCATGTTCAATCAAAATAATGGTTTATACATTATTGGCTTGTTCCTTCACCATTAATTATTGCAATTGTCTAAGGATGGATGCACTGTCTGTGAGAATATGATAAAGATTTATATTTTTATTTACCAATATAATAGAAATCAAGTCAGTGAAATCATGGAATCAAATAACTAAATATACTAAATATAACTAAATATACCATATGACACTGTTGCGAATGACAACAATTCTCTGTTATAAACATATGAAAAATATAACAATACTTTGTTCTGCAGATTGGCAATTTATTATGAACACATTAGCATGATTAGGAGGGAATTTGCTCATAAAATTGACATAAAATAACAGAATGTTGCTCACCAATGTCCGTGTATTTTTAGATTAAACTATGATTAGTAAAAAAAAAATTGGAAGCAAAAAAATAATCAGGTTTGTCTGAGGAAGATGTAGTTGTATAAGAATGAGTAAATTACTGCATTTAAAAATGACTCAATGCTCATCATTTATCATGTTTATAAATGTTTATGGAAAACAGCCAAATAGGTGATGATATTACACCGTGACCATGAACATACTTTGCAATGATTAAGTATTCTCAATGTTAAATCTGTTTAAAAATAACTATCCTAATTTGTATAAACATGATAATTTCTACAAAAATATGCATTTGTAAATGGTGAATTCTTGTTTATTTCATGACAGTACACGAGAAAATGACCAGCGAAGTATAAGTGAATCATAGTAGCGTAACCATTATACAAGTGACCACGTGCTCGTATTTACAAATACGCGCTACAATCCACGTGCTTTTGTTTACCCGAAAACGGAAGTAGCCTCGTTTTCACGCTAATGATTGAGTCTCGAGTTAGAACAATCCAAATACTCGTCATGTCACTGACGATTTGCATGTTAATGACGGAGTTAGCAAACTGAATTTAATGGAAAATGGCAAACACAACACGTAAGAATGTGGTTCCCACCTGTCATTCAATATTCATTCGATACGGTTAAAACTTAACCATCCTTTCTGAGTTTCGCAACTAAACCGGACAACGTAATTTAATTTTTCTGCTGCAATAATTATAATCTAAAATAGTGAGAACTAAAAACGTTTTTCAGTTCATTTATATACCTGAAAATACGTATTTGGTTAAATTTAACTAAATGCCATTTATCATAGAGTTGTTTCCAATGATGCCCGAGACCACCCGTTGCTAATGTAAACAAAGATTCGCCATCGGCGTAAAACAACAAATAGACTAGATCTAATTATGATCAAATCAATCAATAAAGCTAATTTGAACAGAGTAGCTGTTTATTGATGCATTTTATTATACATATTATTCTTTCATAAATATATATATATATTTTTCATTAATAGCCTAAATCCAGTGATCGAGAAATGGACAAAGGTGGAGATCAGTTCGTTTTTACTATGATAGCTCTTGTATTCAATGAACTATCCGGCCAGGCTGTTCCATTAGCTGTCCACCCGCTGTTCCATTTTCTGTCCACTAGCTGTTCCATAACCTGATTTATTCACATTTCTATTTAGTGTAGAGAAAGAGGATCATTCACAATTAATCCTGCATCAGTCAGAAATTGCTGGATTGTCAGCAACACATGTTCAATTTCACTATTGAAACTATCAATAGTTCAAGTAAATCGGCAATTGTTGTTGATAACTAAGTTTGCCATCAATACATTACTATTGAGAGACCTGTACCACAATAGGTCTGTACCACAATAGGTCAATAAGTCGACCTATTATTACAGCCATGCCACATACATGCCAAAGTTTTCTGAATACGTGTGCCGGCTCCATGGCATAATGGTTAGACGTCAGCCCGGAGTGCGGAAGGTCGCGGGTTCAATCCCCGATCGCATCATACAAAAAAAACCGTTTTAAAATGGTACTTGTCGTTTCCCTGCTTGGCGCTCAGCATTAAAGGGGTAAAGCATGGACTGGTCGGCCCGGATTCCGTAAACTGACAAGTTGTGATATAAGTGAAAGAATCTTGAAAGCGACTCTAAACCCCAATAAAAAAATAAAATAAAATAAAATGTTCTATCTGCAGCATGTGATATTCCAAGTGACCTAGCACTATAAATACTGGTGGACATCCAGACTATTACAAGCAGTACATATGCATGCAAGCCATGATGTGAGTGAACAAATCTTGAAAGTGGCTTTAAACGTCACAAATCAACCAACCAACTGAATACATGTACCATCATGACTAGATATTGCCAGTGCTTACGACCTGTATGTATAATAAGCTTTGTACCAACACTTTAAAGACTGCTTCAATGTTACTGCAGGGACCTCTCAGATAGGAATGACTACATCTACTGATAAACTACCTAGTATGAAAGTATACTTGAACTACGTAAGCTACTACTAATTGGAAAAACACGTGCTCTCGGCAAGGCGGCCTAATGGTGTACTTACATGTGTATTGTGTAGGGGTCCAACAATTCACTGGTGCATCGATGCAACACGATACAAGGTTTGACGATTCGAGTATCATATCGCGAGGCTACGTATTGATGCACAACGATACAGATGTATTTAATTTCCTGATTAATGATCATGGGATACATGTGTGTAATAGATTCTGATATGTTGAAACATACTTCATTGGAGTGAAATTCGTACAGTGTAGATATTGTGTTCGTAAACATGCAGTAATTGACCTGTTGGATAACATGGATGCCCCATGTAAACACTACTGGGAGCCAGTAAACAAATGAACAGCTGAGACCATGGGAAAACTAGGAATCCACTATTTTCATGGAATACGCATAAGCTAGCTCATACTTATTAGTTAAACATTTAACTATATTCAAATCACACTATTGATAACTCTTTTATTCACAGAAATATACAGGCTGTTCCATCAACTGTCCACCATAATTTCTGACAGATAATGGCCGATCCGAACAAAATAGCACGTCGCTGAATAAAGTAATACGGAGTAATTACCACAAAAACGATCATCAAAACTCATTTATTTGGTTGCAAAATTAATGCCTAGATGTCTGTGCAATTAATGAAATACATTTTGCAACCGAGATATGGACAAATTTAGTAATAAAAAGGATGTGGCCCCTGATCTCCACGTTTGCTTTGCTAAATCATATTGTATCGTTGCAGGCGTAGTATTGTGTTGTAATTAGTGTAAGTAGATGAGGTGTGTTAAAGATAATGTATGAACTAAACCGGTGAAGCTAGCCTAGCAGAAGATTATGCAAATTAGATGTACATATATACTAGTACAATATGAACTGAACAAACTTAAACTAAAACTACATGTATATTACAAATAAACACATAGATTATGAATTCTGAGCTGTTGACGGTTGTTTGAACTACTAATGGCATCCCCTGTATCCATCCCAACACAGTCTACCAATATATTTGTCTGATTGACAAGATACAGAATATAATTTGTACATCCTTCATTAACCCTCTCCATGCTGAAGGCAACAGAAATGCCCTAGATAAGTGTACCTGTGCCTAATCCATCAGAGAGAGGGTTAATCTCTTGCTTTGCTCAGAGTTTTTCTCCAAACATTCCTCTATAGGAAAAACTTCACCGTGATGATGTGGGCCATTACATGTGGATTACAATCACTGGGCCATTACCTGTGGATTACAATCACTTGAGCATGTTGATCGTAGATTCCCAGCAATGTGATTCTCCAAACTGCGATTCAATTTCATATTTGGTTGTTTACAGCCTCAGCTCAAGATAAGTACGACCTGGTTGTGATTGGAGGAGGCAGTGGTGGACTGGCGTGTTCTAAAGCAGGTAACAGGGGCAACTGGGGCAATGTTCAGGCAATAACATTATCACAAGTTCAAATATGAATTCAGCATGTTCAAAAATGGCCAGACCCTGGCAAGTTAAAAAGATGTAGAAACCACTGGTCACTTAAGTATGAATTTCTTCCTTACTATAATATATTGTTTGTGTTAGAACATGTAGAATGTTTTTTAATTGCTAGTATGATGACACGATAATTTGACATTTCAGAGATAAGTTACCAACACTGGCAGCTTATACCAGCATAATCCCTGTGTGGAACTACATGTATTATATTCTTATTAACAATGATTTTGTTTGTACCTGCTGTCTGTTGGATTGTTATGTTTTGTCCCAATGTTTCAGCTGCAGAATTGGGGAAAAGAGTTGCTGTCTTAGACTATGTTAATCCATCTCCAAGAGGTACATTATGTTAATTGGCATCTCAATCATTAATGTTGATCTTCATACTAATACCAAAATACTACTGATAGATTTTACTTTGGAATCAGTCAATAACTGCCCTGGTATATATTGATGTCTTGGAATACTTACAAGCCTAACAAGTTTATCTGGCCAATGCAAATATCAAGTCATTGACAAAATGCTGTCATTCATTGTTTTCCATGTTAAACAGGCACACAGTGGGGATTAGGGGGTACATGTGTCAATGTAGGATGTATTCCTAAGAAGCTGATGCATCAGGCTGCTCTGTTGGGCCATGCTATTGGAGATGCCCGTGCCTTTGGCTGGGACATCCCTCCTGATATACAACATTCATGGTTTGTATCCCGTAACAACTTGTGTTTATATTTTAGATAATGTATCATAGGAACATTGGGTTGTAGGTGTGTCTCTGTAGAATGTAGCACATGGTTCTAGTGCAGGTCTCCAGCAAGTCTAATGTGTCCAGCATTGAGTTGTAGTCAGTGTTTCATGTCAGCAATAACTTTGTAACAAGCGGCTGAACAACTGCTGTAGCTTGTCCATGTTCTTCCACAAGATGTGGAGTTACCTCCCCTTCCTGGCCAAACATATGTCGTCATTTAGTTAATCCTTAATCATTGCTGACACTTCTCTGCATGAAGCAGAGTATGTAGTTTGTTAATGAAAGAAATATTTCCCGTCAGCTGAATGGTCTTTTCATGATTGTCTCCATTGTCCAGGGCGAAGATGTGCGAAGCAGTGCAGAACTACGTAAAATCTCTGAACTGGGGTCATCGGGTACAGTTACAAACAAAGTATGTCTGAAGTGTTATTGCTGGAAGTGTATGTGTGTGTGTGTGTGTGTGTGTGTGTGTGTGTGTGTGTGTGTGTGTGTGTGTGTGTGTGAGTGCGTGAGTGAGTGAGTGAGTGAGTGCGTGAGTGTG
>JAUTBT010030016.1:0-19039 GCA_032361225.1 Lepetodrilus schrolli | reverse complement strand
AATCCAGACTAGTACAAGCAGTACATATGCATGCAAGCCATGATGTGAGTGAATAAAATCTTGAAAGTGGCTTTAAAACTAATATCAACCAACCAATTTATTGTCTATCTGAATGTGAATACAAATCGTTTAACACTGTGGCTTCTAGCATTGTCTTTCAATAAGAATTTATTTCAATAATGTCTTAGATTAAGACTATTTTATGACTTTTTCAGTCATGTTTTGGACATATTTATTGTGGACATTTCCAGATACCTGCAAATGCCAAAGAGAAACTCCCCAGCTCACTGGAGGAGTGCCAGAAGAAGATCCTGTTTCTTCAGACTCAGGTGCACCAGACTGCAGCTAGTCCGGAAGTCGATAAATCAGGGGTTGTCCGAGTGCCAAAGTCACAGTTTAATAACATGAAGACAAAAGTGGTCCTACTGGAAGAAGCTGAGAGACAGATGCTGGAGATGGAGAAGCTGAATGCACATCTACAGGACATCAACTCTCAACTTACACAGGGCAAGGTCAGTAAGGGAGACAACTCTGGGTTGATCTTCTAATATGTTTTAGTTGCTCGAGTTTATGTGCACTTATGTATCAGCTCGGACTCTCAAATGGTTAACTCTCCTGTCTGTTCAATGCAATTGTATTGCAAAGATTTCCATGTATATGAGATTTTTAAGGGTATGTGCTGGAATGTTTCAGTAATCTGTTGGAATGTTTCAGGGTGCCTGTGGCCACGAGGTGGAGCTGGATATCTGTAGGAGACGGATCTCCTCCTATGAGAACACAGTGCAGCGTCTGAAACAAATCCTGCCAGCAGAGCAGGTGCCCTCTTTGCTGAACTCTGATTCAGGTGAGTGTTCCAGGGATTTGGGGTTCATGTTAGTGTTCCTGCCAGAGATTTGGGATTCAGGTTAGTGTTCCTGCCAGGGATTGGGGATTCGAGACTCTACAGACAGGTCAACTTCAAGTGAATTATATAAAATCAGAACCTTCTCAGACTGTTCCACCTTTTGGGACAGATCTCTGTTAAGAGTTGACAAATTCTATTCATGTTAGGGATTGTACAAGTATGCCTGAACATCAATGGGTAGATGTTGTGGGCCATGGTTGTATATTCTTTAGTGGGCCATTATGTATACTATGACCAGGATATCAGTATTCACTTTGGGGACATATAAGCCTGTAGAATAAATATTAGATGTAGTAACGGATGTAGATGCCATCAGTATTCTAGTAGTAAATATTTTTTTACACCTAGAAATAACAGAATTCTTGTTACTTAAATGGATGTGAAGGAAATTTACAGTTAAACAATAAATGTGATATCAAAAACATGCTATCTACTTTAATTAGTCAATAGTTCATGCATTTGTACTTTGTATTACACAATAATTACTATTATAGCATTTTAACAAATTATTTAGGTTATTTCTTCAGGTTTTCCTCAATCAAAATATTTTACTGATGGTATTTCCATGTAATTGCAGAGATCTATTTAATCAGAGTGGTCAATTGCAACGTGTTATGATATATTGATTGGGTGTTCATGATACACATCCTTGCATCAATAACACAACAGGTTGTCAATGAACACTCAGCAACAGCTGGTGTTAACACTTTCACCCTGCTAATTTTGCCGACATTTATGACGGGTCTGCTATGGAGATCTATTGATTGCCCTATTGTTTCATGTCTATTTTTAAACCATAGTATTATCTCCAAAATGTAATCCTCTGTAGTAATATATTTTTTAATGTAGTTATCAATGCTTAGCAGAGATTTTTGATCAGTTAAAAGAGTTAATTTGATATGTTTGAGGCTAGACGTTGAATATTGGAAGATTGATCTGAAGTGTGCATATACCAGGACAGACAGTAGTAGGATGTTCTTGTACAGATTCTGTTAGACTGGACTTCTATTCCTACATTTACTAGCTATATAGGTATAATGTTGACCATTGTAGTGGTATCTAGGAACATGGATAGTTTGTAGAAGTCTTTGCTTGCTAAAAGACAGCTGTTATACCTTCAGTCTAACTGATTGCTCAGCAGGAAACCTACATGTTTTTGAATTGTGGTGTTGCAGATGCGTCTGACCAGGGTTCTTCCACTGAGAACCTTCCCAGGGATCTCCACAACAGGAAGTCAGAGAGGGTCATTCAGACGATGCAGGGCTTGACACCAGGGTCACTGAGGTCAGCAGTGCAGCGACCTCTGACCCAGAATGCTGAGGATCTACAGCCCTCGGATCTCAGCAGCGCTGAAGAAGAACCCATGCAGCAGGTGACTCCAGGATTTCATTTTCATCTCTACGTATATTTACAATGTTCTCAATTTCGGTTGTCTTATGTCAAATAATACATGATGTCCAAACTGTCTGCTTGAACTTATGCTAGACATATCTGTTCATGCTTTCAAAAAGATTGGATGAAATAGGGTTAATGCTTGGAGACAGATGCTAGCACATTGAGTTCAAACCTGCCCCATTGCCTGCATTTGATGACTGTTGAGGTTACCTTTTCAATGTTGTCATGATAGGCTGCGATGTCATCCTTGGTTCATGATGTTCCAGCTAATGCTTGCAGGGTTACTGCAGGGTTACCATGCACTACAGGTGTTGAATGTGTCCTCCTGCAGTAAAACTGTAACACCTAAATATAAGGGAAATGTAAACGTGAAATCCCAACATGAACAAATAATTTTTAATAATTATATTTTTTTCCTCCATAGTTTTTCAATGCTTTCTATTTTAAAATTATGTCTTACTTCCACCTTTCTCCAATACAAATTATTATTATCAGTTCAGTATTGACAGTATTGTTTAGCAGTTCAGTCTTGGCAGTATTGTTTATCACGAACATATTCAAATTCAGATGTATGCCCACCTTGACTGCAAACTAGTGGTTCTAGATGGGGCAATATTTCAACTCCATCCTGTGAAGGTATACAATAGATTATCAACTCTCCCTGATTGCGTAGTTCCCTGGTAGTAATTGTGGTCCCTCCCTCCTGGCCCTCCCACCCTGACATACAGGTATAATTGTCTGGTAATCAAACTACTAGTAGGTTAGGTGTATTATTTTTGTTTTGTGTACATGGAAATCATGAAGTATAATTTTGTCAAAAGAGCTTTTGCTTCACAAGTGTCAAATATGGTTTGTTTTAGGAATGTTAATGTTTTGTTTGATGTCACATATGGTTTTCTTTGGGATAATTGTAGTTGCTTCTATTTTATGGATGTATTTAAAGGCTTTTAAATCATTTTTACTTTTGGGTTCATTAATATTTTTGGTGAAGGTTATAACAGATTGCCATGTTGAAACCTTGACATAAGGAATACAATTCACATTTTTGAGACTATGTAAGTATTATAGAGACACAAATGTCTTCAAGAGGTAATAAGAAATGGTTACATTATTTTTACAAATATTAAATACATTGATTTGCCACCATTATTAAATCCAGAACTTTCTCCAGATCTATGATATTCTATTGCTGCTAGAAAAACAGGTAATGGAATATTTGAGAGTATACCTGAGTTGAGCAGGGATGGAAACTTGGCATCAAAACCTAGTAGTCTGAATAATGCTTCAAATAACAAAGTATGAAATTTCTAATGCAACTGTCACTTTAGATACCTTTCAACATTGTAGCAAATGGCTGTGTTTAATTAATATGCTAATGTCAATTTCCATCCCTGGATTAGATTACTCTTTCATATTAGCTATTTAAAATTTTGCATTAAATATTTTCAGGTTCATGGAAGCAGAGTTTACACTCGCCCTCGTAAATCTGCTTCCAACGACCAAATGGATTCCAGTGATGCTGAGGTGGTTGTGGAGGAACAGTGGAAGCGAATAGAGTCCAAGAAGCCGCGTCTGGAGGAGAAGAAGCCGGCTTCCTGGACGATCGTAGGCAAAGCTGTTCCATCCACCTCCCCCCACCCATCCACTGGAAGTCAGGAGGAACTTATGATAGGTCTCACACTTCACTCTGAAAGTGAACACAGCCATTACCGATCACAGAACGACACAGATTCCAATAGGTCAAGCCCTCAACTGCATCATCAAGCTGCGGCATCGCAGAGTGCCGACAGCTTTGAATCACCAGCTCCACCTCTGCCGAAATCCCTGCCACCATCTTTACAGAGGGACATGGGTAGTTTCGCCGGAGAGTCCTACCGCCCGGCCAGCTTGGATCTGGATGCGAGTCCAGACGCGTCCCGGACGTCTGCTCCGAGATGGGTTCCGCACCCGCAGTCGGAACCCACGGAGGAACACGTGACCCGCGCACACGATGACCATGTGACACGGACAGCATCAGTGGACAGCGTGGCGGACAGTGGACAGGGAACCATGGGAACCGCTTCCTGGATATCCACGTCACGCGGCTCCGTTATCCGGGACCGGATCGCTCAGCTGGAGAAGCAGCTACAGGTGAGTCCTAGCCCCCAAATTACAAATCATTTCCAGTACGATTTCATGCTCAAACTCAAATTGTATATGGGCTTTTGTGAACAATACTTTAAATTGAGCCAGAAATTGTATTTGTTTGATTTTCAAAATGTATCTATTAATGTATATTCAATGAAATTGATATCATAATTTCTAGACTGACTTTGATTTGCAGAGCAAGAGCTCCGGTGCTGAAAGTAGGACAGATGAAGAAGATAGCATGTTTACGTGGAAGCACAAGGTTAGTTACAATCTACGTATCTACTGAATTGGTGGTACAGTGGATAGTGCTTAAAAACTGAACATATGAGTTTGAACCTGGTATCTTTCCTGCATTGAAAAAAATAAAAAATTATAATATTAATTTTGGTATTATTTTTACTTATATTTTTCAGATGCTTGAACATCCAAAGAAAATTGATATTATTGAGAAGGAGAATAAGAGCGTAAAGGAAGAGGTAATCTAGTTATTGTCTGACCCTCGTGTGTGTGTGTGTGTGTGTGTGTGTGTGTGTGTGTATGTGTGCTAATCATTCATCAATCATATGTGATTGTCCAAGTCTTGTAACCCTTTCCTGTCCTATTTCTCTATCCGGATAGTTGAGATTCTTTAAGCATAACTTTTTCCTCATTGTCTGAATTCTGAAGATAGTTTAGGATTCCTGAAGCAATGCTGTAACTGTTATATGGAACAAAATGAATGTTTTGTGAAGTATATACAGACATGCAAATATATGGATAATGTATACATTCATGATTTATTATCAATTACCCCCAAGGCCAAAGTTAGATTGGCAATGTCAATGATAATCCATGAAACTAAATCAGCCATTAGAAGATGGCAACCATTGAAGCATATATACTATTTGTCCTTAGGCAAATAGCATTTGATCAGCTTATAGATCTCCACAGCCAGACCAATATCTATGTTTACTTACCATATGGGTCAAATGTATTCTGGCATGAAGAATAATATGTTCCAATGCAGCATGTTATATACATACCATAACTTGTGAATATTAATGAGAATGAAGCACCCAATGAAATATCATTCATTACATCCCCTATGAAATATTGTATGTTAAATATCCCATGAAGTACTGTACATGTATCTATGTTATTTTTCGCATGAAATAAGAAAAAGAATGGATCCCATTAAGAAAATTGCACCTCATTAAGAATAACACACCCCACAATTATATGTATGCAATAAAAACATGAACATTCTCCAAAGATTAAGTCTGTACTCGGTGAAGTTCGGTTACATGACTGAGCTTTGTTCTGATTGGTCAGCAGGCGCCCCCGGCAACGCGCCGTCGCCAGCGGGTAAGTGAAGGCAAAGTGTGGCGCACGACACTACAGTTTCAGTTCCAGTCCAACACCAAAGGTTCGGGACATTTTGTTTTGTTTACCTTTTTCGGGCAGAATGCGGACATATGTATACTTTCATAGAAATCTGTACTATATATACACAGGATTAGATTAGTAAGAACAACTGCCTATAGCCTTGATAGCTGCTCTGGTTTTGTTGGTGCTTTGATGAAAATTGTGACAATCTGTTCATTTCTCTATATATCCTATTATATTTATTACTATTGTAATAATTTACATGTACATGTATTTAGAATCTGAAACAAATTATTTCCCTTGAAATACAATTTAAAAAATCTGTTGCAGAGAATATTATAATACAAATATTGAAGATAGAATTTGCAATAAATAATTATATAAGTTTTGTGTAAACATGGTAAACATATTAAAGTATAGAATATTAAAACTTTAAATTCATTGTTTGAAAGTTTTATAAGAATACATTTCTAGAATTGTCATTTCATCAAGACATTGACTAGATCTACCCAATTGCAATGCTACAGCATAAGTGGAGATGGGATGCTTTCATACATGTTAGTATTGCCAGTTTGTTTGAAAGAAAGGTATAAGTATTTTATGCACAGATGGTAAAAGATCCAACACAGTTCTGTTCACATACGGTACATGTACCATGCATATTACTGAATGCTAGGAGGGAACAGTTGTTTAGTCACCTTCATTGTCACATTGGTGTTGGCTGTTTAAATCTTTCATCACTTGTGTCATCAATTGGAGTTTTAAGGACTGTCACATTTCTGGGTTCTTCACTATTTACATATTTCATCTGCATGTCACGTAAATGTTCATTCGATGTGTTGTATTTATGTATTTTAATGTCTAAGCATGCAAAATGAATATTTTAATCCATATTTAAGTTTCCACTGGATTTAATGAAGCAGAGTTGTTCAGCTGGAGCTCAGATTATAATAGAATTTTTCTTTTTTTAAATTATTTTTCTTTATGACCACAGCTATACTTGCAGCTTCACATGGGTTTTAATTTCTGCACGTCCTATCATTTGAATTCAGAGTAACATTTTATTTGTGTAAATAATGCGTGAGAAATACAAGCCCATGTCATTGCGAAATAACATGCCATATTCAATATGCAATAATGGTTAAATAATATATTGTGCATTCTAACTATTAGCTTTATGTATTTTATGTATTATTTCAATTATTGATAGGAATGTAATAACTTTTTTGCCTAGCAATAATGGTTTATACCTGTTTAAGGACGGCTCATGTTTTATGAAAGTCACTTTACCATGGACATTTTCGATTTATGATATATGATATGATATATGACTTGGTATGATATTTGATGTGATATTTCAATTTGTATTCATTGTGGCAAACACAAATATGAAAATATTTCATCTGGAATAAATACTTTCTTATTTAATTATGCACTCACAGTAGAGAAATAATTAATATCAACAAATAGTAGAAATATTCATATATATATCTCACTATAACTGTAGTTTTCTTTAACGGATGCTCTCATAATTCGTTAGTTTACACAGCATAGTAAGCTTACTATTAATCATATACCAGGTAGTCAAATATATAGATATTGATGTCCTCATACTTGAAAATATACTGATTCCAGTTAAACTGGAATGATGGTAACTTTGATCTTTAACCACTAGATGTATCTTACATTCTTCATAACCAAAGGAATTCATCACCATGTAATGTTTGTAATAAATCCATGACATTTAACAAGATTATCAGTCCCTTAAATCTTGATGTTTTACATTGTTATATCTTGATGTTTTGGCTTGCATGTTGAATGACACTTTCTTGAATTTGTTTGTTTTAGATAAATAAACTAGAGAAGGAATTGGAAGAAAAAAGACGACATATTGAAACTTTTGAAACATGGATGAATTGCTCAGAGGAACTTCTAAGAAATAAGGTAACTCATCGCTTCACAATATCTAAAACATCCTTGATATCCACCTGGAAAAATTGTTTTATTTAAGAAATTCCTGCGATGACCAATTGGTATGACACCATTGGTATATTGTAAGGAAATATTTACAGGGAAAATGTTGTAAATCAATTTTTGTTAAACAGTATGCCAATGCTCATAATATCAATTAATATCAACAGGGAAAAAAAAGATAGTTTGAAAATTACTGTTCTGAAACCTAAACATGACAAAAATAAATTATTGCAATTAATTTAGGTAGTCAGAATATTAAATGGTTTGAACTAATGGAGCATTATGGTAGATTAGTTTTTGGTAAACAGTATGTTCAGTGAAGTTGTTGTTTTTTCTCTTTCAGGAAAAGCATAGCGATAGGGATATTATCCAGAACTTACAATCACAATTAGTCTTAGTTAGGTCTGAACTTCAAAACTCACACTACAGACAAGAAGATTTACTTAGCGACCCAGCAGCCCTGAAAACTGAAGTGGACAAACTGGAACGAGAGATTGCAGCAAAGGTAGGAAGGAAGGAAGAATGAACATTCACTCATGTCTAATATCTCATGGTTAGTTGGTAGGGTAGGATGTTGGACTACAAACCTGGAAGTTCAAGTTTGAATTTCATATGGGTTTTGGGTATCTTCTCTGTAGTGGAGAACTGTTTAGAATGCTAGGAAGACAGTTAGGAAAACTCTGTAAATCATACTGTGTATTTATCATCCTTGGTTCTTCTGCACCTGCCCTTTACACAGTGGATCTCACCACAACAGTTAATTGTTATGAGTTCGTCTTCCACAATAAACAGATCGGCATAATATTCCTGAAATATTGAGAAAGAAAATGCGAAAAATTGTTCAAAAGTTTCTGCTCGTTGTTTTGAGTTGGGATTTGATCTCTAGAAGAAGAACCCATACTGACACTAAAGGTGTACATTCTGTTATCAGTGTCGCTGTTTATTCCAGAACTCTGAGATTGCCTCACTACTGACCGAGGTCCAACGCTGGCAGGAAGAGAGTCGCCAGACTGAGATCATGAGGTCAAATGCCTTGGACAGTCTCCAGTGTCTGGAGGTCGAGGTCACACAGTTACAGGATGCGGATGATCAACTGAGGGAACTCAAACAGGAATACAACGCCTTACGTGAACAGGTTCGTTGACAGTTAAAAAACATTTTTTTTATGGAGTTTGGAACAGCTATAAAGCTCATTTTTCAAGCGGCTTTAAACTCTAATTAAAAAAAAGATAATTTTAGGTTTTATTGTTGATCACATTGAAAACACCTAATCAGAAATGTTATTTGATAAAAATATGCTTTGTGTTTTCCGGTTGTGAAATTACATACACGTACATACCATGAAGTTTGAATACTAATGTCATGTTAGTAATCTATATCAGTGTATTCTAATCAATATAGCATAAAGCAATTTTTCATTTAATTTGAAATTAGGAGATAATATTCAACTGAGCATGTACAGAATAAAGAGTAAGATATGTCTACAATTATCACGACATTCAGAATCTAGCCACCTTTCATAGAATATATCTGTGAAGCATAACTTTATGAAAGCAATGTGCAGATTATCCAGATAGTCGGACTGTATAAGATGATGAAGACATCTTACATATGTAAACCACTTATCCTGATTAGTAGTCATTAGCACTGTGTGTGTGTGACGTGAGATGTGTACGACTTGCTGATATCCTGCTTAGCACTTTCATAGAGTGGCTTTACTGAACTCCCTGCTTGATCCTTTGCGCACTAACCCTGTGATTCTTGCCCTACACTTGCCTCACAGCTGGAACAAGTCTCTCGGGTTTACAAAGATTACCAAATAGTCTTGTCTGAGAAAGAGGACTTGGAAGCTGAAATCGAGAGTTTAAGGCTTCGGCTCAAGAGTCTTGGTGTGAAAGAGGCAGAAAATTCTGCCTTGGAAGGACAGCTTGAAGGTTCTGCTAGACTCCTCAGTGATAGGGTAATAGTTCGCGTAGATAGTTCAGGACTTTTTTTCATTCTTTTCACTGTTGGAGAAGGTCTAGAATATTTTTTTTTGCCAGATGATGTTAAGGTTCTCTTTGAACTATATTGATGGACTTTATCACCTTGCTTTTTGATCCTGCTTTCTCGTGATTCATGTATTTTTGTTAATCACAGATTTCTGTTTCTTCTCATTCACCTGGGTTATCTTTGCTAGTCCATTTTTGTAGAATATTGTTTTGAAAATAATGATTTTTTTTCAAGAACAATTGTCATTGGATGTTAGTCTTTTTTTTCTTTTCATTTGGTTTGTGGAGTTGGTACATTTTGAGCATGAGTAGTGTCTTCAGTTTTACATGTCATTTTTACTTCAATACTTGTCCATTGTCCATAGATGTCCATAGTCATTGTATCCAGTGCATGTTTCATTCCCCACTTATCATTGATATCAATAAATACTAACATTTATAAATAAATCTTACCCAAGTAACTGCTCTCGCTTATAATTCGCTGAGGGCCATCTCATTTAACTCATTCCTAGCTAGAAACATAACATAGCTCTCTGCATTGCCTAACCCACTATTTCCAATATGGCCACCAGATGGAGAGAGTTGAGCAGCTGAAGCAGGAGTTGGTCAGACTCCAGGACAAGATAGGAGATGTGGAAACTGAGAATAATCAGCTGAAGACTATGCAGAATGATTACCTTGCCATCAAGTCTCGGGCAAGTGTCTGGGGGGGAGAGAGGAAAAGAACTTGACATATTTCTATCGAACTCTTGCTTCTGATTGTAGCAAACTAACACTAGATCATTTCAGTATGTGTGGTTAATATTTTAACATCCTTCAGCATTCCTAATTTCCTACCATGTAAACTGGCATAGCAAATTCCTCTGGTCTGTGTTTCACAAATGATCATACATAATATTCCTGGCATAAATAGGGGTTTAAATAATTTCCTGCTATATTAAAAGCATGGAATATCTCCGGATTTGCACTTGGGCTACAGTATGACCCTTCGTTGCAAATGGGTGAAAGATTCCCGCAGCTATGTTAAATTCCATAATCACTCACTTACTCACTCAGTATAACTCTTTCATGAAATGCAGGCTCGCTGTTCAGTTATACTCTTATCTCTTCTGAATCTCTTCATGCCTCCATTCTCTTTGTGATGCCTCTTTGTCTTACTGCTAGTAACAACTGTGTATTCATTGCAGTATGAGGACATGGAGAGACTGAAGAACAAGGCCATCATGTCGGTGTCACCACTGAAAGCCCAGGTTGCAAGGTTGTGCAGAAAGTGCAGAGATAAGGTATTGTGATGGATCAGATCTCGAGAATGACACCCGTTGTAGAACTCGTAGCCTGTACCTATTATTGATTTTGTAGGCCAAATGAGGATATTGACTATTTGTCTTCTTGATCGTTCATAATATCATTATGTTTCTTGTAGGTGTATCTATGACCTTTGACCTCAATGTTAAACTTCATTTAATGAATAACATCGGAAGTGACTTGCTTTATGTTCTAATGGAGGGTTCATGTGAGCAAATTCCATAATGCATGAAGAATGTTTTTGAGTTTGATAAAGAAGCCACTGGCACATGGGACATCAACAGAACTGATGAAGGATGACATCATGGATTGTGTTTTCTTCTAGGATGCCTTGATTCTGCATCTGTCTGAGGTATTGAAGAGCTCTGGGTCTTCAGGAAGTCTGGCTTCTTTGCTGGAGGAGTTGGATCAGATCGAGATGGAAATGGAGAATGAGGAGTACAACAGGTCGATGTCCCCCTTTACACAGTCCAACCAGGTATGTCGTATGGTAGACATGCAGTATGTACAGCATAGGTTTCATCCTGTTCTGATCATTATATTGTCCAATGGAGAAATCTGGGAGCTACAGAACTACACTTGTATATGGATTGATGCATTTATTTTTCTTTCTTGTCATCGGTATTTGTTTCTTTCTATTATTATATTTAGTGACAATAGCAATACATGGGCCATACACTAGCTACTATAACAAGAGAGAGGGAAAGGACTACAATTTTATTATATTTTTGAGAAAGCATCCATGACCTTGCAAGTGTGCACTCTAGGCATGAGCTACTTTTTTTAAAGCCTAATGTTCAAATTACAGAATGGAAGCCCAAGATCGCCAAAAATCGACGTCAACAGCTTCATCAGGAACAGACGTCCTTCAAGCCGAAGATCTTCCTCGTCATCAATATCCGGGGAACTCTTCAGTGACTCGGAGACAGGAAATCACTCAGACACGAGGCCAAAGTCAGCTGACCAAATCTTGGGCCGAAGGTCGCCATTTCAGGGGAGCATGACACACAAGGTCAAGCCCGACAAGTTGAGTCCACGGCGAACTGATGGGATTACCAGCCTGAGGGAGAAGTACGGGAACTTGCCAGATGCCAGACATTTTGTGGCAGTCGCTGATTACATTCCTGAAGTTTTGACCACCAGTGGTAGAGCCAGCTTGGAGTTGAGGTTGCAGGAAGGGGACACAGTTAATGTCACAGGTATATATCTGAAAGAAATGGAATGTTTTAAAAAAAATTATGTCATGTAATATAATTCATCAGAAATCAAGATATGACATTTAAATTTCTGGTTATGTTTTTATGTCATTTTATATACTTCACATGAAATTGATATTTACGTTTCTTTCTGGTGTATTGTTGCGTATGTGTGAAAGATCTCCACTGCTATGTAAAATAATAACACTCTCTATGGTGCTTCAATTTTCCAATGCTATTCGGACTAATGTTATCCCATATTAATCTTCTGCCCATAATATACATGATAGTAAAATACATTGTCCAGCTCGGTGCACAATTTTCATGATCGATCATTAATTATACAAATTGAGGCAGGCAGTCTAAGTAATCTGAAAAAAACATTATCATTTTTATATATTTATTTATGTATTTGAATTTGTTATTTATTTATTTTTATTACCTTAGGGCCAATAGATGAGAATGGATACTATGAAGCTGAGTGCAATGGCAGAGTGGGAATGGTTCCTGCGACCTGTCTACAGCCTGCTAGTCTGGGTTTGAATCATCTTCATGGCACACCAAAGGAACGAAGATTGAAACAACTCAAGGTAATGTAGCTGGGTGTGATATAAGATGCTCCTACTGGTCTCGGCCAGTGGGGTTACCCATTTGGCTCATTCGGTAGAGCGTTGGACTCGCAATTCAGCAACTCGGATTCGAATCCCAGGATCTGTAGAGGTCCTGTTTCAGTAAAAATAAAATTGGTTTTAATCTTTAAAAATTGGTTACATTTATTTATTATTATTATTAATGTTGCTGTTAATTATAATAGTTATTATTATCATTATTATTACTTACTTGTCATGGCTTGTCAAGTATGGGTGAAAAGTTCCTGCTGTGACGAAAAACAATAATTCACTATTACCATGGCAATGCAGTTATCATCCTTGGTCTGTCAGTACCAACTGGTGCTTGCAGGTTTACTGCAAATTCAGCGTTATGGATGTTGTGGATTTCCTCCTGCCCTATTCTGAAAAGCTGTGATATAAGTGAAAGAATCTTGAAAGCAGCTCTAACCCCCCACCCCCCCCCCAATTTAAAAATATTAATTAATAATAATAATAATTATAATTATTATTATTATTAATATTATTATTATCATCATTATTATCATTATCATTATCATTACCATTACCATTATTACTACAGAGCCCGCCATGTTACCTAGACAGCAGTCCTGAGAAAGTCACAGAGATGTATCACAACCTCCAATCTCCCTCCATCTCGCCCAATCTCCAGAGTCCTTCTGCCTCACCCAGACATGGTGAGTTCATTGGACAATCAAGAGACCATAGCTTCAAAATATTCCTCCAAATGTGGAAGAGAACGCTGAGACTATTACATTTTCTTGTTATTGATTGTAAATATATTGTAATTTTCCAGTGGGAATCTCTAGAAATCTTCATTCCAGTCATCATTCGACACAGAAACCTAAACATCTGGCATCTAGTTCCACCTCCCAAACTGGCCAAAGCAGATCAGCTTTCAAGAGTTCCCCTAGAACAGGTAGGATATTTCTAAGATTTGATTACAATTTCATATGTCTACAGCTGCAGCATATTTGACATTGGCTGGTATGACATTGGCTGGTATGTACCTGACAACTCTATTGAAATTTCTGAAGCAAGGCTGTCCATATTTGAAGAAATTTGGGTCTTTTGATTGATCTAACAAATATGAACTTTTTCATGTACAGGACCCCCAGATTCTCCACACCGATTCCACGTGGAGCGACTGGTGGGCGAATCTGGGATCATGTTGTCATGGATACCACCGGAACTGGATGAGCTGGGCAACAGCAACAATTCCCATGTGGTTGGATACAGGGTGAGCATCTCCTGCATTATCTCCCTTGTATAAATTGTCCTTGCAGTCAAATCCAGCAGAAACATTGGGCAGAATGGGAAAGTGAAATACTGTAATGCTATTATTAATTTCGAAAACGTGAATTCCTTCTGCAACAAATGTCAACATTATTTCTCTTGAATCAGCATAATCTCCCTTGAATCAGTATTAAATCCCTTGAATAAATATCCTACAGTCAGATTCAGAGAATTGAACTGAACAGGAAGATTAGACAAATTTAGTTTTGTATCCATCGGTGAAAGATTCATACAATGAAATTTTCATGATTTTTTTTCTCCAGTTTTTAATTATTGCTTTCTGTTTTCTAGATCTATGTCAATGGTCGGGTAAATCAGCAGCCATCGAGTCCACACCTGGCCAAATGTGTAGTGGAGAAGATTAACCAGGCCCAGAGACAACAGTTTTCCATCTTGACTGTGTCGGACAACGGACTTACCTCCCCTTTGGTGGACACCCTGTACCGGCCTACAGAGCTACCACACTGGGATGTCCACAGTGACAGTCACTCCAGCCCTGATCTGTCTTCTGTCCTGTCTAGCAGGAACTATGACCAGGAACAGAGAAGACTGGTCAGTGCTAAAAGACAAAATATTAATTTGGTGCATTTTCATTTAAACAGATTACCGTAATTGTCATGTACCTTTTTCCTAATTTTTATATATCTGGATATGACCAAACTGAAAAAGAAAATATAAAAAATTAGCATTGCTTCTTTATAAGATCCATCTACTCAACGCCCCTCGGACAAATAGGTCAGTCAACTCATATCATGAAATTGTGGCATCTTTGAATTTGTCCCAAAACAAAACATTAATTATAAATGAAAGCAATCATTTTGCAATAAGCATCTTTTCAATTGTCTGTATTTAGTAGTTATCTGATTTCAATTTCGGGGCGGGTGGTAGTGCAGTGGTAGAACATTGGACTTCAGAGCCAAAGGTTCCAGGTTCAAATCCCGCCCCGGGAGCCCGGCATCAATGTCCGCGAAAGTTACCTTTCTCACGCGATATTGAAAGGATGCGATGTTTGTAGAGTGGCAATGCAGATATCATCCTTGGTCTTGTCAGTACCAGCCGGTGCTTGCAGGTTTACTGCAACATTCAGCCCTATGGATGTTGCAGGTTTCCTCCTGCCCTAAACTGACAAGTCGCGATATAAGTGAAAAAATCTTGAAAGTGACTCTAAACCCCAATTCAAAAAAAGAAATCCATTTCATTTAATGCCATCAGTTTCTAGGACATTACATAATTCGAGTACTGTAATTAGGTAATTTGTATAATTTGTTACTATCCTAGTTTCCGGGCATGTGTACCCTATATATATGTCAAGTACCTCAGTTAGGCATTTAAATAAGTCTGACACAATATTGATAGGATGCACTGCCTGTACCGTGTCAATACAGTTATCATCTTTGGTCTGTCAGTACCAGTCGGTGCTTGCAGGTTTACTGCAACATTCAGTGAAAGAATCTTGAAAGCGGCTCTAAACCCCAATTTAAACAAAAGAAGCTAATTATGCATATCAGTTATATTATTTGATACTATTATTGTTTCTGCACATGTCCCGGTACCTCAGTTAGGCATTTAACTATTTGCCATATATTTTGTCTTCACCAGTTTCTAGGCCTGTATGACTATGAGCCAAGCCATCACTCCCCTCATGTGTACACTGGCTACGAACTGGCTTTCCTGGCCGGCGATGTCATCTCCGTTTTCGGTGACCTCCGACCTGATGGATTCTATCATGGCGAGGTCAGTGCAAGGCAATCACTTGGTGAATTGTGAATTGCTAATTTATTGCTATAGCAGATAGAATATTACTACATGTATTCTGATAATTCACTATACGTAGTAATCGGAATTTGCACAGATTCCATCATCATCATTGGAAATGTTATCCAAATAATTACATTGAAATGCAATAGACAATGATACAATTTTGTCAAATCCTTTTAGAAATATATAAATTACTTTTACTGAACTGTTTTCTTTAGTCGTATGTGAGGAATTTATTTATATAAATTCCATTTTATTGTTACAAATTCTATATAATTTTATTGTTGCATATGTAATTAACATTACATTCCTCAGTGCTGAAATTTTGCATATCAATTTTTCATGAAGTTATTAGCAATAATGTTGGAAACATTTTGAGAATTGATTTGGTAAAAGTAATCCAGCGCTGTACAGTTGTTTCTACTGTTACAGATTGAAGGCAAAAGAGGTTTAGTTCCATCCAGTTTTATTGAAGAAGTCCCCATGACTACACCAAAGCAAAAACATGTAAGTTTATGTTTGTCTTGTTATTATCCTTCGAACCAAATGGATCCTGTAACTGCCTCAGTAGAGGTTGTAGGTACTGGATGACGAATAAGAATTGCACCAAATCATTGTGGAACATGTTGGTGTACAGGTGGTGAATCCGCCTCATAATGACATAACCTGGAGGTATCGGGTTTGAGCCCAGCAAAGTATTTAGATCCACACTGCTCCAATCCACCCAGCTGTGAATGGGTGCCTGGTAGGATGAGATGGAAATGAATGTGAATGTAAACCTTCTTTCACCTTAAATGGCTGCTTGGGATGTATCCTCACCAGGGAGTTGAGGTGAAACAAGTGCACATGTATCCATTGACCGGGGTAGTGCTATGATCAAGTTTTTGAGCATGGATTTGGTGCAATATTAATACACACATTATTATTATTATGACTATTATTATTATTACTATTATTATTATTATTATTACTGGCTAAGCATACTCATGAAAAAAGGAAAAATTCAAATTCCTTTAATTACTATTATTACAATTGTTATGGTTATTATTATTGTTATTGTACCATGTGTCCTCTATTTCCAGGTAGCTGCGGAATCTCCCACAAGTCTGCATTCTCCACAAAGACGAGGACCTGCATCATATCGACTCTCACCACGTTCATAACACCCGTATTCCACTGCGTTCATAACACTTTTCCCTCCACATATTCCATACACCAAGTTATTTTATAAATATAAATAACACCAAATACAATTTGGAAATAACACATCTGTAGTTATGACCTAAAAGGTTACTTATGTATCAAAATACATTGTTGTGTGCACCTATTTAAAATGAAGAATTAAGTCTTAATCTTTTCCATGTTGGGATCATTTGATGCCATTTTAACAGTGATCATAAGTAATCAACCATAGAAGGGGTTAACTAATTTAGATATGCAAAGAACACTTTTTAACTTTCTATTTTGATACTTACTTCTAAAACACACTTGACTTTTTACTATATATCCCGATTAGTTGAATTTGTCATCATGACTGCATTTGCAATATCAAGATCTTCCAATCTTGCATGACTTAGACTGTTGCAATGTTTTTGCTGCAAAATCTTTTTCGGACTTTCTGCGTTCAGGGAATGTCCCAGCTATTTCTAGTTCTGTTCGGATGGACAGTTATGAAGTTCAGACCATCATTACCCTGTTATTTCTGATGGAGAGATTATCATAGCTATCATGCTGAAGTATATTCCTGAAGATTATGTATTTGAAAATGATTTCACTATAAAGTGCATCATTGTTGTTTCATGTCTGTTTATTATGTTATTTATTTCCAATGAAATTCCATACAAATATTGTCATATTATTTATGCATTTGTTTTGTTGAAATTTGCACTTAAAAATGAGGAAAAGATGGACCATAACATTGAACATAACAATGTTCTATTTAGACATTTCTTATATATATTCCTGAAGATAGGCCAGTTTACTGATTGTATCAATTCTATAACCATCAAGGTAGTGTACCGGTAATATTCAATATATTAAAACACAGTAGACGTTGTGTTGTGTATTTTAGTCAAATAGAAATACTTAATGTTCCTCTTGTCACGTACAAACGAGAATGCTTTTCAGTTTCTTTGAGAATGTCTTTGATTGGTGCGTTGTTGGATTGTTAGCTCAACACGTAATGTACAGATATCTTCACCGGTACATAATTATTTTGCATCATATGTACAGTATCTTATACCACTGTAGTAATGGAGACGATATAGTATATATTATACTGATGCCAGTTCCTTGTGTAACAGCACCTAGTTCTTCCACTATTACCATTAGTATTGTATAGTTTACTTGAATATCATGATTACTTGAATATCATGATTCAATTTTGTTTATCCAGGTATAATCAAAATGTAATATATGTTTGCGTTATTGATTCTGTTTTCAAAGATATTTATGTGAACACTAATCTATGCAAAGTAACTATTGGCTGAATGTATGTACTTATTTTATTACCATGAACTTTACTACCATACAAAATATAAAAAAGCTTTAAAATAAACATGCGATTGTGTATTTATTTTGCCCCTCGTGAATGTGACTCTTGAAAATCATTAGAATATATTAAGCATGAAACATGAATCGTGATATTTATTCAGCTGAAGATTTTGACATTGCAGAGCTGTGGAAAGCCCCAATACACAACATGTAATACAATATGTAATACAACATGTAATAATACAACATGTAATAATACAACATGTAATAATACAATATGTAATAATACAACATGTAATAATACAACATGTAATACAACATGTAATAATACAACATGTAATAATACAATATGTAATGCAATATGTAATAATACAACAAGTAATACAACATGTAATAATACAACATGTAATACAACATGTAATAATACAACATGTAATAATACATGTAATAATACAACATGTAATACAACATGTAATAATACAACATGTAATACAACATGTAATAATACAACATGTAATAATACAACATGTAATACAACATGTAATAATACAACATGTAATAATACAACATGTAATAATACAATATGTAATAATACAACATGTA
>JAUTBT010030005.1:0-19040 GCA_032361225.1 Lepetodrilus schrolli | reverse complement strand
ACGGATGTTGCGGGTTTCCTCCTGCCCTAAACTGACAAGTCGTGATGTAAGTGAAATAATCTTGAAAGCGACTTAAAACCCCCAATCAAAAAACAAACAAAAATAGCCGCCATGCATTAACAGATGTTAAGAGATTATTATGTGAAGGAAATAGTAACAATCCTGGAAGAAGAAGCCTTGCAATTGGTAGAGTAATGAGACAGTGTCATAGAAAACATTAAATTATCCTAAATTTAATTTTTGTATATGGCTGGTATCATATGTTATATTTAGTGAGATATATGTGAGATTTAGTGAGATATATGTGAGTATATGTGAGATTTAGTGAGAGTGTCCCATGAAATATAAAAGTTGTCCTGAGCTACATCTTGACATGTGACGGGTAATGTTTCAGTCAGGAGAGCGTCGAGAGGTGCTACACTTCCACTACACCACATGGCCTGACTTTGGAGTTCCGTCCTCTCCGCTCACGTTCCTGAGTTTCCTGCACGCTGTGCGTAAGGCTGGGGCTCTGGAGACAGACGTGGGACCGGTCATCGTTCACTGCAGCGCGGGGATTGGCAGGTCTGGCACCTTCTGCCTCGTCGACTCCTGTCTCGTGCTGGTAGGTATTGCAGCTAGCATTGCAGCCAAGCAGTGTTTGAAACTAACTGCAGAATCAACTTTCCTTTGAGCAAACCGAAAACATTTTGAAAGTTAAATGTTCTATACTATAACAATTTGTGTGGCTGAAATATCAATACCAAGGATTCATTGACTAGAATATGTGTACATATGTATATATATATATATATTTTTTATTCTAGGTCATTTTATCCAACCTCAGGCATGGCAATGTATTTGAAACTAACTGAAAAACAGAACAGAACTCTCTGAGCAGATGAAAGTTTTATTTTCCACTTTTACCAGACATTCCAAAGTTATTGGACCATTCTTTGACGTTCAGTCAATCTGTAATTCTGAATACTGAATATGGTATGATTTTAAGCATGTCCTATTTCATGATGGTCTGTCATGTGGTCATATAATACTCGACTGAGAAATGTTTTGCCTTAGGCTTTAGTATTTGTGAAATTGTGTTCATCGTGTGTGTTTCCTTTTTCAGATAGAGAAGAACCGAGATCTGGACTGTGTAGATGTTCGCGGAATGCTGATAGACATGAGATCCTGTCGCATGGGTTTAATACAAACATGTGATCAACTTCGCTTTTCGTATCTCGCCATTATTGAGGGAGGGAAAATTCTCCTCAGCAAGTCTGATGACAACTTTAATATTACCGACAGTCTAGATGGAGAATTTATGGTATGGCATTGCCATGGAGACAATTCTTGCCTGCTTTTATTTAACATTAGTATCATATATTAAAAATAGAAATTGTTTTATGAAAACCTTTTGCATTTCTATATTTCTAAAATTTCAAATAACTTTTAAGAATTCAATGACGCAGTTATTAAATATTAAGTATATATTAATGGTTAAACCAGTATTTTCCTTTTTTTTTTTTTGAACGCAATAATATTAGTCACTAATAATGAACTTCAGAATATTGAATATTCATCATTGGTTTTTCTGTAGAGAAATCTTATTTTTCTAATCTCAGGAGGAGATAAAGTTTATCTTGTGTAAATAATTATGAGATGTTCTCAATCTCTGTCTAATCTCTGTCTCCAGAATATGAATCACCATGACGACAGTCCACCCACCCCACCGGAGCGGACAACAAGCCTCAAGCCGAGCGGCAGCTCGCCCCCGGAACACGCACCCCCTCTGCCCCCCAAACAGCGGCCCACGCACAGCGACGAGGAAGAGGAGATGAAACTACTGCTGGATGACGATGACGATGATGATGATGATGACGACGACGATGATGAGGAGGAGGACTACATTGATATGACAAGCTCCACAAAGCTTTTGTTAAATGAAAGACATAGCTCAGATGATGAAAGGTATGCTGTATTTGACAGGTATACATTTGTCTTATGTGGTGATTACAAACTGGAAGGTTCCCAGTCCAAATCACACTTGGAAACCTGCTATATTCTCTGTGCTGAAGAGGTTTAGAAAGTATACTGTACATTTTCCACCCCTATAGCCATGTCTTATGTCTTCAAAAGATCTGGCGGGTTCCCTTCACATCATAAACTCTACAATTTCTTCGAGATAACAGAAACCATATATATAAATAAAATCTTGTATGATTATATAAAACTAAGTACTGAAAGTGGATATATTGATAGATCAAATTTATAATTATATTTATGATAACAAGATACATCGTTTCTGATGTAGGTTTATTTTTGACATTACAATAAAAGAACAGGGGGCATAGCACAGTTCCTCATTGTAAACGGTGGCCAAGTAGTCAGTAGAAAAAGTAGGTTATGCATACGTTTCATTGTCCTGCCCAGGGGTGCGTTCAATGGAGAATACATACAATACAATACAATACAATACTATACTTTTCTCTACATCTAGTACGCTGAACGGGTTAGTAGGAAAATAGCAGGAAATCGGTTTGCGCATGCGTCCAGTCCATTCGCTTCATGCTTTGGGTTTTCATACAAAACGCTACACAGTCCAAACCCGTATTGAAATGTATGCATGCATATACATACGTATTGCTCACTGAACGGCTCGCGTATTCATACATAGAATTCTCCATTGAACGCACCCCTGGTGGTGCCATGTGCTATTCTAAAAATAGATGTTATTGTGTTGAAGCCAGACTTTACCCACACCTGTAGCGACATCATATAATTCCGCCAAAGAATATGCAGCATATTTTCATATTTAAAATTTGTTGGGGTATTTATTTTTTTTAAATACAAAACTATGAAAAAATATGAAAATATTGAAAACCAGTACGACCTGTGTAAAATGTAGCTTGTTGCCAAATATACTTGTGTAGACAAATGAAATGTACGTATCTTCAGGTAAGATTTTTTGACTTACCATATGTCAACAAACCGTGATTGTATGCCTTTAACCTATGCATTTTATAAACTGACCATAAATTGTGGTGAACGTTTCAGGCTGCGACATAAACTGTGTGAACAACTACAAGCAGACTCCGCTGTACAACGCGTGTGAGAAGGGCAAGGTAGATGTCGTGACTCACCTCCTCAGACAGCCGCGTCTGAACAAACACGACACCGTCATATCGGCGCTACCCATACACGCTGCGGCCATCAACGGTCATGTCCAGATTGTCCAGTTGTTGGTCGAGGCGGAGTACGACATTAATCAGGTATGGCCATTTATTGACTTTTTCATTATCGTAAGTCGTAGCAAATGGGTGGAATATCTCCGCACCGACGTTAAAACTCCATAATCACTCACTCATCATCATAATCTGATAATAATTATTATTAATATTATGGTGTATTTTTGTTGGAAAAACTTCTCTAGCTGGCATTAGAAATGGTGTTACTTGAAATAGTCTTGAGTGCGTACAAGTAAGTCATATTGAGCGACTCTCGAAGTGGCACTACTGTAAACTGTGTCTTGCTGTGCATTGCTATGGACAATGTCACCATTATACAGGATAAGCTTAAGAATATCATTGGGAATGAAATGCCCTCTGATTTATTTATACAGGCATGGCAAATTTCTGCTGATGTATTTGTACAGGAGTTGATTTATTTGTCATGGATGTGGCTTGCGGCCCCCAAGACCCCAGCTTTATTTTCCCACTGAAATCACAATGGTCTGTTCATATAATTCTAGTTTTACGGATGGCGAACATGGATGCAACAAGAATACGAACTAGTTTTACGATATCATAGATATGCAATGCCTTGAAAGACTTCTGAAGTTAACAAACGAGGTTGAAATGGTATTTTGTATTAATCTTTTCTTTGAAGAATTTATATAAACTACTGCTCTGTACGGCATCTTCTTGGTTCTAGCAGGAAGAGGGTTCAAACATATTTTAAAGTAGAATGTCAACGAAATCTAGGTCCAAAGAATGAAGTTTGGTAAAGTACATGTTCAGGGGCCCGTTGCAAACAGTTGTAGCTACAATTGATTTAAGTCAAAATTTTGTTTTAGCTAACCATATTCTCGTATTGTAGCATTAAAAGTTGTTTTTTTTGCAATGGACTTACACTTGTAGTAGGTTCTGAAATTTTGACCTGCAATCAATTGTAGCTACAACTATTCTGTTCAACGGGCCACAGGTATTATAGCTCCAGAATAATTTTTACTTCACAGATGAACGATGGAGGACTGACTCCACTGCAAGCAGCCATTCAAGAAAACAAGTTCTCCGTCTGCAAAACTCTGCTCCAGTTGGGCTGTGATGTGAACGCCCATGCCAAGACGACCCGTCTGATGAAGTGCTGCTTCCTACAAGAAGACGCCCATCCTCACTTCGCTCTCGAGCCCCTCTTCCTGGCGATGAGCAACAAAGACCTTGACCTCATGCGGCTTCTCATCCAGTGCTACGTTCACGTGCCGTACAGGACCATCAAAACCCTCGGAGTCATCCTCAAACAGTCACAGGAGCTCCGATTTCTCTACAGCCCCCAGAACAAGACGGACATCTTCGAGATCTTCACCAACGCCCTGAAGAAGAGCAGGACGTTGCAGGACATCACCAGGTGCCAGGTCAGGTCACTGCTGGGGTCAAGGCCACAGGTCAAGGTCATGACCTTGCCAGTGGCTAACAAGGTCAGGAACTATATTTTAATGACGGACATGTTCTTGAGCTTGGAGGAGCAGGAGAAATTAGAGGAGGAGCTTGTGGATCAGAATGGATTTGTCACGGCATGAAAGTAGGACTGTGAAATTGTGTGTAGTGTGCAAGGACCGCCCCTTTCTTGCCATTTACAAATGCATGGGTTCCTTGAAATGACACTGGATATGAGAGAAATGTTTTATCGTTGGTGCTTTTGCTGCAAATATGTGCAGTTGAGGGTGCTAAATGACTGCGCTGACATATCATGAACTCTGTCTCTGTACTATACGTACAATTACCATAACCATGTTTATTTTAAGTTTTGTGTTGAATGATGACCGATTGCAAGTGTGAGAATACGAAGTTTGGTGAAATATGTTCTAGTGTCAAGATGCTTGGCCAAGTCAGGACTAATTTTGTGTTGCAAATCAAATACCAAGTCTACCATTACCTTGATAACAAATTTTTACTGCATGTAGAATACAAGTATAGATTTGTTTTTAAGAGTCATCTAGTCCCAATTAGCTATAAATTTGTATTTTGTTTTCAATACATGCGGCCAATTACAGTATTACTATTGCAGCCGTTCCTACTTATCTGTGGAAGCCAAAAGCTACGTTAGTTACCTCCTCCTGGTGCTTTTTCTTCCAATTCCAGTAACCTGATCTATACAAGTCTTTAACTTCCAACTGACAACTGAACAAGGTCCCTGATTGTTTGCAGGAGACCCTATCGTACACAACTTATTTCTGTGGGAGGCCCTATATTACATGATTTGTCTGTTTGTGAGAGGCCCTACCTTACATGACGTTTCTGTTTGTGAGAGGGACTACCTTGCAAAACTTGTCTGTGAGAGGCCCTACCTTGCAAAACTTGTCTGCGAGAGGCCCTACCTTACATAACTTGTCTATTTGTGGGAAGCCCTACTGACATGTATGTTTGTTGTATTTGTAGCTATAAACCTTAACTTACCTATAGTGTGATGTTTACACACAATTGTTACAAAGAAGGGAGTGTTTCTACTTGTTGCGTGTTCCATTTACATTTCTATAATAAATGTTTTTGCTGGATTGCTGTTTCCTTTATTGAGACATCCATATTTAGAAAAAGTCTAAGATGCTATGTATTGCAAGCAACTTCACAGGTAGATATGTTTTTGTTGAAGATCTGTTATAAGTGGGAGGTGAACCTAAAACACACATGGGGGAGAAAAAAAACATAGCATCCCACTCTTCCACAAATGTAAAACTGTTGTCCATTACTGAAATAATACTGAAAGCCTAGACAGGATTCAAACTAGCCTCAGGTTTCAAGTTGGGTGACCACTGCACTATATACTGCTTGCTACATTCCAAATAAGAAATATGATCCTTTAAAAAAAAGGTACACATTTTCCTCTTCAAGGTATATGATTTCCTGTTGGCGGTACAAATTTCCTGTTCAAGGTACACAATTTCCTGTTGGAGATACATAATTTCCTGTACATAAATTCCGGTTAGAGTTGCACGATTTCCTGTTGGAGGTACATAATTTCCCGTACATCAATTCCTGTAGAGTTACATGATTTTGTGTTGGAGGTACATAATTTTGACTAAAACTAGCAGAGGTTAAATGTTTGTCAAGAACTTGGATATCTGAAAATTGAACTCAACAAATTTCTGGTAGTTGGTTTATTTATCAAATTCTATACATATTATCAATGTACAAAGACTCAATTTCTTATCTGGAATAACATCAATTATGGTACCATCAGTACCAAGTACTATGAAAAAGTTAAAATGATATTTTACAGCCGTTTCCAAGTACTATTTTTATTTTCGGTACTCCTGTAAAACATTACATGCCTTTTCCAATTATTTTATTGCAGTAGTTGCTTGAATGTCTTATCTATAGGGCAGTTCTAGTTCCCTCCAGCAAAAATAAGGGTTAATATGAAAACATGTTTGATATCTTTGGCACAGCTACGAGTCAAACTCGCCAACACATGGGCTGTATTTGATTCACGACTCAATCAACCCTAGTGTGACATTCGAGTGATGAAATTACCAATAGAACACCTTGTGTTTCACCTGAGAGATGTTTGGAGGCGTCAGGAGTATACTCCACACTTCAGCAGGGTTGCGTTCAGGCTGCACTACTTGTACTACACTACGCTACTTTTCTACAAAGTAGTGGTTGTCTGAACGGGTTACTAGGAAAATAGGAAATTGGTTTGTGCATGCGTCCAGTCCAGTCCATTCCCTTCCTGCTTTGGGTCTTCCTACATTTTCATACAAAACACTACGGGCTTCAGACCCATAGTGAAAAGTAGTACTATCTATGCTGGCCGAATGGCTTCTGTAGCACTACATACGTAGTACTATGTAGATATAAGTAGTGCAGGCTGAACGCGCCTCGGGAGTAAACTCTCAAGTGAGAGAGCTGCAAGCTGGCCAACAAAAGCACAGGTGCATTAAAAAATAGATCTATTCGTCTTTATTAACATGTTGACAATCTATAATTGGCAGGATAGCAGTTAATTTCTAATACGTGGGTCAATTTATAATATTAATATTAATTTTTCACCTATTGGTTCACTCCTTGTTTACTCCTGCCGTTCGATTCAAGTACTCACTGTGCATGCTCCATGACCTAACACTTGGACCACTAGAGTCATGAATTGAATACAGCCTTAGAAGTAACATGACAACACTCTGTGTCAACACTATGCGTAGTAAGATTTCAAATTCAAGAAAATTCAAAAGAATAACATTAGTTTAACATTTGCACCAATATTGCAAATATATTGAGAATACAATCTGATTAAATTTGGTCATTTCTGTTTCCATCCAACATCAAGATTTAAGGAAGCATTTGAGTACGTTTCAAGTTCAAGCTCAAATTTTATATGGGGATTAGTGAACAAATCTTCCAAGTTGAGCATGAAATCTTACTCCAAAAGGTTTTGTAATCTCAGGGCCAGGACAAAACATCCTTACGTTCTGATTAGTGCATGAATGAAAATTATTAGAAAAGCACTTAACATGGTAAACAAGCATAGCAATAATGTCACTGATTATCATTCTAACTTTTGTAAATTGAAGCAGGATATTGATATTTCAATGATTTAACAATATTACTTAGAAATATTTCTCAGGCATCGACTAGTATTCCTGTCATGGTGGCAAAGAACACACGAGCACATCGACTGCGGACTTGTTCTCTATCTAATACATGAAGGGGAAATAACTGCGTAGCAAGGAGCATGCAAAAGCACTGCATACACTAGCTCATGTTCTTCACAAGTGTGTCCTTGACAAATTGACACAATATATCTCAGTGCATGTGAGATCATATACCTTGAATTTATTATTATAAACTATTGTGGCCCGATTTGTGATTTCCCGACATCTATACCATTGCTAAAAAGTAACAGTTTCCTAATAATTTCCATATTTAAAGATCAGATCAGATATAGTACATTCACAGAATGAAAGCATCTGACAGTTTCAAGTATTCCAGGCGTGACAATTTTCCGCAGATCCGCAGAAATCTGCTGATTTATCTGTCCAGGGATAGATGTGTTTGCACATGGCATGGGTCTTGCAGCTCCCAGACCCTGAGATTGTTTTCCATTGAAATCACATTTGTCTGTTGCCATGCTTAGCATTCTGACTTGAAACAGTTTTTATCGTCTGCTTACTGAAAAGGGAATGTTATACTACATGTTAAATGAATTATACGTGTCCCAAATCCAAGTTCATGAAACTGACACAAATTTCGTAAACAGTCAAATTTTACGATGTTGGATAATTAACTAGAAACTCCTTGTTGGGTTATCACAAGCAATATAGGATATGGCATCACCAGTTGCCTGTAGCAGGGGGAAGGTTAATCGTATTCCAGACGCTTGCCATTTCCTGTATCTTGGCTGTGCACAAAAACCAACACCACAGTCAAGAAGACAGAGAAGAAATACGTCATTCCAGAATATCGACCTCCACCACCAACCCCCCCATTCTATTCCCCGCCCAACCCTCTTTTAAATAAATTCCTCAATTTCAAAAATACTTTTTAGTTTCAGTCCATAAAATGTGGCTGTCCGTTCATCTCCAGCCTCCTGGTGAGAACATTACATCCGGTTTCCGTCACGAGTAATGTGTGTTCGAACTGCGCCGATCGTCGGCCATCTTGAGTGACCGCTGTCCAGTTATCAGGCCACATCTCATCCCTCCAGGTACCTAGAGACAGCATTAAAATACAAATAAGGTCAGAATTTGGATTCTGCATTCCACATTTTCAAAATCCAAATTATGGTACATAATAGCCTAGCTCGGAGTTTCGAATATGCACAGAATCCGCAAGTGTGTCAAAGTTGGAAGCACATATAGTATAGTATAATACTATTAAATTGCTTTTTTACATCCATCATAATACTTTACAGTGGTTGTAAAAAAAACACATATTGCAAAATAGATGATAAACGCGCACTATTAGTGCAATAGTGCCGCAGACAGTTTATGTCCATGTGCTTTCACCTTTGACACGTACATGCATATTCTGTGCATATTCGAAACTCTGAGCTGGCTTATTATTAAACATACAAAATAGTTATATTAACGTTATATAATTTTGGAAAATATTTAATTTTCAAAGCATTCATTATTTCCTTGTATTGTACATTGACAAAAGAAGGCCATGCGACATCAAAATGTATAACTACATTGTGTTGGCCTAAAAGCAACAATACCTTCTGATATCATGGGTTCGATGGTAAAACAATGGCCTGGTTTCATTACTCCAACTGCTTTATTCTCTGCAAAATATAGAAACATGTGTATAAAACATAACTATCTATACCTTAAAGGTATACAATCACAGTTTTCATATTTTATTATATTGTATTTTTGAATTTTTATGTCACAATAAAAATTACAAAACAAAGAAATATGAAAATATTGAAAATAAGTGGGAAATGCAGAAAATGTAGCTTGTTGCCCAACTATACTTGTGTAGACAAACCAAATGTATTACTTTATAAAATACATTTGACCATGGGATATGTTAACAAACCATGATTGTATGCCTTTAAAACTGAGTCTACAGATTGGTTAGAACAATGCACTGTGTTATAGTGAGATCCACGATACTAACATTTATGAATGGACAAGCTAACAAAAAAACATACTCACTTGCATAATGGGGAACACTGGGAGCAGTGTGGAACAACCTGAAATATAACACGGGCCTCAAAGTTAGAACATTTTCCAAGGAGCCATTTGGCGCCTGAAGAACCAGAAACAAAAGTGAAATTCTGGTAGCCAAATGCAAAATTCGGTCACCATGGCTCCCAAGTTAGTCGCTAAATTGAGCCCTGTAAAAGTCAACATGTAAGATTTCCTGCCTGACTAGAAATATTTTCTACATTCTTAAATATACTTGTAGTGCGACAAACATTTCACAACAGAAATACGCAATTATTCAGACAAAAATTAGCACCATTGTCATTGGGATGAAAAGGCAGCCTACATCAAAACATGAAGATTTGAACATCAAAATCATGAATAAATTTCATAATATAAAGTCAAATGTTTAATTCTTACCAAATTTCTTCAGTTTGTAGACTATGAACATTAACTCAGGCTGGTACTAACAGCAATCGATGAACTATAAAAGACTGGTCACACCAGACAATGACACCTGACACCCGGAGTGGGTTCAAACCCCAGAACCTAGACTCTGAATTCTGACAGCGATCCACTGTGCCACCACCCACCATTCCCTTTCTTCCAGAGGCGAGCAGAGCCCCCCTGCCTGGCAGCCATCTTGATTAACCCTCTCCCTGGTGAAGCAATCACAATCATGATCGTATATGCCATCTAGGATTGCCTTCAGGAGGGTTAACCCTCTCCATACTGAAGGAAACTGGAGATGCCCCAAAAAGCAGTGCCTGTGCCTAATCCAGCAGGGAGAGGGTTAATCTGGCAGGGACAGGGTAATGGCTTAACCCCTGAAACACCTCTGCGCGATTCCAACTTACTGGTGAATTCCATGTCCGCAGTAACTCCGAACCACGGAATATCCATGTGCTTGAGCGTGCTTCTGAATCACGTTTCCGATCTCCCGATATCTCACTCCCGGTTTCACTGAAATAAAAATAAAAAATAAAAATTTAATAAAATTCACACATTTAATACAAACTCGTTTTAATTTTCAGGATTGGGTAAGCTATATGTATACGTTGTTGAAATGACTGATATGCGTTCTGGTAATTTCTGCATTTATAAAAATCAATATATACATATTTCTCCTGCATGGACAATTTGATTACAATTTATTTAATGCTTTAAAGGCCTACAATCACAGATAATTGACCTACAATTTGGTCTCACGAAATGCATTTGATTTGACAACACAAGTTATTTATACATCCAACTACTTGTTCCTCACGTTCCACTGGTTATCAATATTTTAATATTTATTATATAAATGGCAGCAGATCACTAAATGAAAACAAAACGAGGGAAATGTTAGACAATTCCCTATTACACTGAGTCGCACCACCTTGAGTTATGTCCCCTTACTGCATTAACTTTTCTGAATACGAATTCATGCTCAACTCAAAGTTTTGTTCACAAATCCCCATATAACCCTCGGAGGGTTGCAGTGGAATTTTATCTACCATACAGCTGTGTAAAGATTTTGGATGGTACAAACATGATTTTATGTATGTCGAGTGAATGTACTTTGCAGATGTAGCTATGAACTAATCCAAAACAAATATAAATATCCGTGACTGTATGCCTTTAAATATCTGTGACTGTATGCCTTTAAATATCTGTGATTGTATGCCTTTAAGTCGCTGCAGGAATATTTCACTCAAATGCACCAAAATTAATGTGTTGCTCAAGAAGTTATATTAATGCACTTTTTTTTTATCAGTTTGTTGTTTCAATGGAGATAAATAATTTCATTGATTACAAAAATGAATTTATTGATAATATCAATTGTACCATAATATTTAAATGTCCTTGAATTTGATTGGTCGAAATGGTTTTAAAAGTGTGGTCCAATCGCAATAACACTACGGGGAATTTCCATTAGATCATAGAAGAACAATCGGAATAATCACAGCGTAAGAAAATTATTCAAAATGGCTAACAGCATTTTAGTACTGGAAGTTAAAATGAAACCCTGGGAGAACTTGATGATAGTTTTAATGAAGTGCTCTAACAGTATGAAGAAAATGGTCGGCAATTTAGGTTCCATTAGGAAGCCTGCATGGGTTTTGTTTCACGAATCGCTACTACGTGATAGCGTTCTCAAAGTCATATTGTATACATGGGGATAGTACATCGCTTTATTATATATAAACCACAAATGGGCAACGCACAGGTGGTTGGTGGGGGCTGGTTGGGTCTGACCCCCTATCTAGGGCATGGGGGGTCAGGCCGCTGCTGATAGGTGATGTCATAGCAATGCTATGAGCTCACTAGTAGTGATGGCATCACACTGGTCAAAACCCGTCCTTGGACATTCGGTTATTACAAAAATGTGTCATCTGTCATTACACTTATTAATAATATTAGTAACGCAAGTGACCGAAGCTAGGAGGATGACCGAAGTCCCAGGACGTTACACTATCGTAGCTACGGGTCCATCTATATTTGTGCTCTTATATCTTTTATTACACTTGTTATTGGCACGACAGAGCTACGGACAGTGTCGATTATTAGGATACTATGCGCACTTTCACACGCTTGTAATTCATAAATAAACCTGGGAACGGCAGGGATGAATGTCACCACCCATCAATTCATTAACCATTTGGCAAATGGCCTACTCTTTGATAAATATCCAGATGCTTTCTGTTGAAGTTCCCAACTTTGGTACTCTCCATTGAAAGGGCTTATTACACCAGTGGTTATTATGGGGCAATTGCGCAGCTTTACTGCGCATGACGCGTACAGAGGTCATCCACCGGGATGCGTTGTTGCTAGATCGGACTCTAAAACAAGCTGTAGTAGGCCTATTGTTTACTTCTACTTATGTTATTTTGTTAATATACTCATCGAAAAAAGAAACGCATATTATTAATTTTAATATTACTAGTTATTCATGTTATAACAATATAATCTGAATGTAAATGCTGTAGTATAATCTCATTCGATAACTAAAGGCAATTATACCATGCATTATTGGACTTCGTAAGAGGAATTATTTTACTTCAACACGTGGACATGTCTTTTTCATTAAATTCCATACTACGGTTAGAGAGCTGACATCTTCCACGTGCAAACAATACGCTTCAATGACGTAACACTGTTCTATGACGTACATGCCACCTTTACAGGACAGTGTATTAATTATATACACACATGATCGATATTGTCGGTACGTCGCATCGAAATTATGCCCAGGCTGACGGACATCCAACGTAGCGATGTCACTAGACGTGTTGAAGGATGCGCGTTGAATCTGACATTGCAAGGTTATTGAAGACATCCAGGAGAAACAACCCAAGACTTTGGCACCGTTATCTGCAACACAGATCAAGACGTAACCAGCTCACATCCGGTAGAACAGGAATTAAAACCATAGCTAATGTTTTATTACATCCGGACACGTAGCTCACGTCACAGACCTACAAGAGGGTCCCCTACTTCACGCAGTATACTCGAACGTCGCTGGATAACGACCAACTTCGAGGGTATAGTCTTAGAGCTATAGTGTCTGCTGTTGGCGTTATATTGACGGCGATACACTGACTGTCGGCGGTATTCTGTCACGTCGGTATAATGTCCCCTATTCATTAGAATTTGCGATATGACATCGCTGAAAGCCGTACCAGGGTAAACTGACATAGCCGTAAACGTTTGGCCACCAGTAGCGTCATGGTGGGCGACAGATTCGGTCTAGGTAGCGTTATAATGTGGGCAGCCATATAGCATACGGGGGAAATACATCTGGTTAAAATAGAGAGGAATTTAACGTCCCAGTCGTACTGAAACACAATTCTTCAATTGTTCTTCATATAATTAATGATGAACTGTAACGCCATTTTTCAGCAAGGCAATGTCAACCAATATAGATCAAGTTGATTAGCAATGTGCCTTCACTATAACCATATACAGTTATGAATGGAATATTGTCCTCGGATAAATATTTATCCCAAATATGCGACGATTCTAGCGATTTGATTGGTTGAGAGATGTCCTGGAAAAACTCGTACACCCTGGTTTTGCCATAGTTAAAAGTTGTGATATCATGATCACTGTGACGTCATGGCGGCTGCTCACGACTCGCATGTTAGAAAGACATTCTGCATGGATATTCGCAAGTTCGCTTTCTTAAAAGTATGTATCTATTACGATTTTGGATACATTCGTTACCATCGTGATTTCCGGGGCATACGGGTTTTTACAAGCCGAGATTTCTCGTACACCTGAAATTTAAGCTTGTAAAAACTCGTAAGCCCCGGAAATCACCGGAAATCAAGCTGGTAACTAATACTCAAAGTTCTATGCTCGGGCCCTTTCTGTTTATAATCTATATCAAAGATATTGCTCTACAAGACTATTTGCTGCTGATACATCTTTAGGTGATATACCTAGTGATAAATTGGTTATTAAGTCGAAGGTAAATGAAAATCTCGAAAACATACAGAAATGGGCAGATAAATAGTTGATTACCTTTAATTCTACCAAAACTAAAACTGTGTATTTTACATTAAAACGCAATAATGAAGCCATACCATTAAGCAATAACTAAAAAAAATTATTAAAAATGTAAAAACCTATAAACACTTAGGTATTACATTTTATTCAGACGTATAATGGTATTGCCACTTGAAATATAGTAAAAAGTTTCTATGATGACTTATTCCATGAGAAAACTGAAATACATAGTGAATAGACATTTACTCTATATACTATAATATACACTATCTACACGAGGCGTCACTTTGAATACGCCTTTGAAGTATGGGACGTCTGTACCTTAGAACAAAGAGAACATTTAGAATGTTTGCAACTAGAAACAGCCAGAATTGTAACAGGTTTACCACGATATACAAGACGAGAGTATCTGTATCAGGAAACGGGTTGGCGAAAGCTTTCAGAACGTTGAACCATACGAAACTTATTTTTATTGTACGAAATCTCCAAAATTATTACTCCATTATATCTAGTAGAAAAACTACCACCTCTAGTTGGGACGAAAATAAATTATATACATCAACCATATTCAATAAGAACATTATATCAAAACACATTTTTTTCCCCATCAGGAATTCATCTGTGGAATAATGTACTCCCGGATGTGAAACAATCAAACACATTTTCACATCTCTAATAACGCCACAAATTGTGAAATTTCCAAAACACTATGAACATCACAATCGAAATTTAAATACTATACATACAAAACTGAGACATTCCGTTAGCCAACTGAATTATAATTGATATATATTTGGTATAATTGATGATTCGTCTTGCGTGCGTGGACATCCCTAGTTAACATGTACATCATTTTTGTTTTTATAACTTTCAATCTATACAGAAACGTTAGAGAGTAACTATTTAATACAATTAATGATATTATTCAAGGTACAGCAATTGTAGACCTACACTTATTCTTGTGCGGAAATTTACTTATAACGTTAACATAGCTATATTCCATACAGTTCATACTTTTATGAGAAGATCCAATAGTTTTTAAAATTCCATACATGTTAATATCTGCTTAATAACTGCATTTATGTCTTGAAGTATTACTGTATATATTTCCATAATCTTGCTGTATGCCTTACTGACTTGTACACTATTTACCATGTACACTATTTATGTAAATACACAGGAGCGGATTTAGTATGTTGGACAACGTTTTTCCGATCCTTTTCTGACGAATAAAATATGTCTAATGAAATACAATAAGAACATATATAGGCTCAATTCATTTTTAACCCATTTAAATTGTATAGTTAATTAGTTCACCGTCACGTATGGGTGAAAGATTCCCGCTGTGACGTAAAACAAAAATTCAGTCACTCACTCACTCATGCCAGAACCCAACGCAATAGAACAATACACCGTCACCGTCACCTTATATAGGAATTTGCTATAGCTATATAATGTGGAAAGTATATCAAGTTGCAATTAGTTACTTTTCCAGATATATGTAGCTTCAAGCTTGAGGGGTCATTACAACTGTTAATTATTTTGTAAACGTTTGCCCAAAGTACACATATGGATATGTGCTTGTAATGCAAGTACTTGCCTTCGCGATGCAATTTAAATAAGTTATTCATATTCCCAATTGAAAGGGATTCAAATGTTTATGCAGGGCATGACCTAAGGTAGGACATGTCGTTGTATATTAAGACCTTAATCATACTTGCATAGGGAATAATGGTCACTATCGGGGTTATTGCATATTCTGAAAGAACAATCTTTCACCGACATGTGAGATTTTCTTTCAGAGTTTTCTTTCCTATCCAAAGACACCTACCCCCCAAAAGCGCGGCCGCACCGGAAGTTGTGACGTCACAGTTGTCTGTGTACACAGACCCCCCTAACAGAAACCAAGATATGCATTCACATTTTTCTACCGCGTAAGAACAACAATTGAGCTCACGATACATTACAATGTCTCTCTGGTTAATCTATCGACAAGTGGATGTCTATCCGTGACAGAGAATACTATTGACAGCAGCGATTTTCTTTCTCGGTGTTTGATGTGAGCTGTTGTCGTTGATCTCTTGATCGACATGTGCATGATGAAAGAAACGAAATCTTAACACTAGGAGTTTGGGTTTTATCTAAAAATGTTCCATAGGTAATTAGAATTTGACATTTTTATGTGGATTATTTGGATAAATCAGCTTCCGTTGCCGGATAAAAAATCAGCTGACCATTGGTCACTAATTACATAATATAAATATACAAACAAATGTAATAACGAAAGATTGTACGCTACAGTAGGAATAGTTCTGAAACAATATATACAAATGTATATGGTAGAATATATACTTTACGCAAATGTCGAAAAATTTACGTTTTTTAGATAACCCCCAACCATGTTCAAAGTAGCATTACTCAGTAACCGATGGCGCCATCCGACGGAGGAGACAATGTGGAAGATGATTAAGCATGGTTTTTTAACAATCAGATACATATCTCGTTGCAATAGTAACAAATGTGGCAAAAACATGGCGTACGTTCAGGCGCCAAATCTATTTGGTAGGGAAAGCTTTTAAGACGGCATTTACCTGCCAGATACCTATTAGCATCCAATCCGATGCAGAATTAAATATCTTTCATTTGATATATAACAAGTGGTATTTCAATGTGTGTATTTCCATCAGAGAGTGAAAATGTTTTAGTCATTAAATGACGCTCGGCATTGGAGATTGAATAGGAAATGTGAGGGTACACTTCAATAAGGGTACCAAATGGATGTTTTGTCCCTATGTTTTTTTTCTTCTATTAACAAGTGAATTCGTTCTTAGGACACACTAAGGCTTTAAAAAAGCTAGTTTCGTTAAATGGTTTCGTTTCGTGAATATGGATTGGCATTCATTTTTATTTTATTTTTACAAGGAAACATACTCGGAATTTAGCATGTTAGTATTACAAGATAAACATACGTACTTTAACATGTGAGTTTCACAATATACATACCTGTACTTTAACATGTTAGTATTACAAAGATACATACTTGTAATTTAATATGTTACTAGTAAAAAATACATATTGGTACTTTAGCATGTTATTATTACAACATAAGAACTTGTACGTTACCATGCCATTGTTACAATATATATATATACTTTACCATATCACTGTCAAAATATACATACTCGTAATTTACCATGTTAATAAGTTTCACTCACTGGAGATCAGTTATTAATCTCATTGTTGCATTTTTCGTAGATCAGTTTGCGGGTGATATCACAGCAGGACCTCGCCAAGGTACGTAGCTATTTTATTACATATTGTAAATGAATTAATCATGGCAATTATTTCCCCGTATTATGTACGATTGATACCATGTTAGTATTACAAGATATACACACGTACTTTCCCTTGTTAATATCAAGAGATACGTACTCGTACTTAGAATGTTATTATTACAAAGACACGTATTCGTACTTTACAATGTTATTATTACAAAGATACATACTTATATCGTACCATGCTATTGTTACAAACTACATACTCGTATTTTACCATGCCATTACTACAAAGACACGTATTCCTATTTTAGCATGTTATTATAAAAAAAAATATGCATATTTGTACGTTACCATGCGAGTGATACAATATACATACTCGTACTTAACCATGTCAATATTACAAGATACATACTCGTAATTTACTATGTTAATATGTTTCACACACTGGAGATCAGTTATTAATCTCTTGGTTGTATTTTACTTAGATCAACTTGCTGATCATACCACACAAGGACCCCGCAAAGGTACGCATCTATTTTAATATATATTGTAAATGACTTAATTATTGAACTTATTTTCCCGTATTATGTACGATTGGTACCATGCTAGTATTACAAGATGTACAAACGGACTTTCCCTTATTAGTATCAAGAGATACGTACTCGTACTTTACTATGTTATTATTACAAATATACATACTTTTTCGTTACCATGCTATTGCTACAAAATACATACTCGTATTTTACAATGTAATTACTAGAAAGATACATACTTGCACGTTACCATGCGATTGATACAATAAACATACTCGTACTTTACCTTGTCACTATTACAAGATACATACTCGTAATTTACTATGATAATAAGTTTCACACACTGGAGATCAGTTATTAATCTCATGGTTGTATTATTCTTAGATCAGTTTACGGGTTATATCACAGAAGGACCCCGCCAAGGTACGTATCTATTTCATTATATATTGTAAGTGACTTAATTATTGCAGTTATATTCCCGTATTAGGTACGATGGATACCATGTTAGTATTACAAGATATACACACATACTTTCCCGTGTTAGTATCAAGAGATACGTACTCGTACTTTAGCATGTTATTATTACAATATAAGAACTTGTACGTTGCCATGCCATTGTTACAATATACATATACTTTACCATATCACTGTCAAAAGATACATACTCGTAATTTACCATGTTAATCAGTTTCACTCACTGGAGATCAGTTATTAATCTCATTGTTGCATTTTTCTTAGATCAGTTTGCGGGTGATATCACAGAAGGACCTCGCCAAGGTACGTAGCTATTTTATTAGATATTCTAAATGAATTAATTATGGCAATTATTTCCCCGTATTATGTACGATTGATACCATGTTAGTATTACAAGATATACACACGTACTTTCCCTTG
>JAUTBT010029994.1:0-19041 GCA_032361225.1 Lepetodrilus schrolli | reverse complement strand
TGAGTGATATGAGTTTCGTATATAAAAACGTATGTTCTATTATGACTAGCTATTGACTACATTATAATTAACAACAATGGATTTCTATTGAAATAGATATAAAACATGTTAATTTCTTGAAGCATAACAAATACAATATTTACGTAAAGAAAGTTTTGTTAGCTTCCGATCTATCCTACTACGGAATTGTGGGACAGCAGGGAATTTTGATACAACACAGAAGATGTGTTGTTGTTTAGCCTCTTATATATTGTCTCTGTAAATCGTTTAGACAAGTAGTTTGCATCATATTATGATCGATAGTTGTTTGAAAGCACCTCTCCTAACTAACAATGAAACACATCAACCGTAGATTGGCCTAGAAGACAATGGATCATGACAGAGGACAGCCTGATCCATGTGAGGGAAAATACTGTTTTTGTTGGAAGTAACTTGGAACTTTGGCGGTCTACTGCATGCAGATCAATCTAAACTGAATCTTGCCAACCACCTGTATGGTTCATTTGACTATTATTTATATTTTCAGATCTGAATGGATTGCAAAGGACGTCGACTGATCACATGGACAAGAAGAAGAAGAATTGGAAGCTAGTTGCTGACCCCTTTATTCACCGGGGTCAACAACAGAAAGTTTACAGATTTGATGGTGTCATTCCTGGGGTGAGGCTCCGATCTCGATCCACGACCAACAACATTGCACCACAGACTGTTGTATCATCTCCAGAGATCTCGAATAGCACCTACAATCGTGCCAATTTGGGTTTCTTTATGATGTTTACCAACATTTGTCAATATAAAAGTCTAAGTTACTTTTGGTCAGTGGCAAACAACCGTAGGAAAGAGGTTTTGTTTGCGTCAGCCGTCAACAATAATTAGATGCATTTGTAAGATAGGTTACATTTTCGAAACAGATCTAGAAATTTATCTCACCATGTTTGTAGGCTTCCATACGTTTATTTTAAACCACAGTATCTTATCTAATTAAGCATTTTAAAAATTATTATCTCAAAACTACAAATATTCCTGCTGAGCTACAATCTAATTTAATTATAACTTTTCTTGATCCTTAGCTGATTTAGTATACAACTTAATGTCGCCATTGGCATCTTAAAGGATTAAATTACCAATTTGAAATCTGTTATGCTATTGCCTTCATACTATCTGATCTATTGAGCATTAATTTAGTACGTTTGCATTCAACGTTTAATATAAAAAAAATCAGCATTTTAGTATTCCAAATTTCCGATTGTGCTTAGAATGGGCATTTCTAAGGAGTAGAATACATTGGCATTATAATGTATACTGGTTCAAAACATCCACCAATAGTCCGCTTGGTAATCTGGCATTTTTGAGAAAAATATGCTTCATGGAATTTATGTTACATAAGGGAGACAATTCTCTGAGGCCAAACTAATACTTGCCTTTAACTCAAGTAATAGTCTAAAATTCACCATTTCATTTTTTTCTTAAATCTGGATTTGTGTACATTCTGAGTTACAGTTACAGTAGGGATGTGCATTTAACACATTAACCCTCTCCTTGCTGGGTTAGACACAGGCACTGCTCTTTAGGGCCTTTCCGGCTACCTGCAGCATGGAGAGAGTTAATCTTGACATGAATGCAGTATGCCAGATTTATTTTGTAAGTGTCTAATTTAATTACATTTTTTTTAATTTGAACTTTATTTTTTAGTCATAAACATTAGGCCACATGTACCTAGGCCACGTGATCTAACTCGGCACAGCTCATATGCTCCCTTGCCATCAAAGCCTATGAATTCCTGGCACAGCAAGATGAAAGGGCTGCGGTCGGCACTGATAGTTCAATCAGATGCATCCTAACATGTATAAGCTCCGCCTACTTGTCAGTCACAACTATGACATCAATTACTGTCAACTTCAGGGTACCATTTGCCAGCTGAATAATGGAGGCTATGATGGGAAGGGTAGTAAATGTAGTCATGTGTAGCTAGGAGTTCTACCCTTCCCAGGGGGGAGATGGTAGTCCCATTTATGTTGAATATTGTCTGTTTTATGAATGTAATTATATATGGTGTTATTTATTCTGCAGGAGAATCGTCAAATAGAGCAACGTGATCCTCGTCCCAGGTTTCAACGGATTTGGAGCAGGAAAGATGTTGCAGATCTTCCAGTGCCCAGGTTCAAGGTGAAATTTCTTTATTGTAATTCCTACAGGATAAGTACATTTTCATAAAGAGTCAAATGTAAGGATTATTTATTTTTATTAATCATTTTATTCAAATAAAAAACTATTTTAGATTTATTTATTTCATAACATGATATGCATAACAAATTCTTTTCTTCAAACTACATACCATCAGTGATCATCAAAACAAATGTATTTTATTTCTCATTACTGTTTCCTGTGTTCAGTATGACTGCTACTATGTTGGTACCCCACCAGCCAAGGAGATCACATTCAGAAACCTCAATGACAACATCAACAAAGACTTTCTAGAAAACATGTGTAAAACCTTTGGAAAGATAGAAGAATGCAAGATTTATTTCAACCCAAAGACCAAAAAGCACATGGGTATTGGCAAGGTATGATTGCACATCCATATGCAATTATTGCGCATCTACTGCATATGTCAAAATATTAATTGGAATGTTCCTGGTTTACATATTAATGGTACCATGTGAACTGGCAGTCAAAGAAATACAATCAAGAAAGGGATAATATTTGTAAAGTTGATGCTTTGGAAAAGGGACATAACTCCTTGAAGCATTCTTAAAATCTCATAATGTAAAAAACAACAACTAATTTTAATGATTTATCTAAATATCTATTATTAGATATATGCTGATCTACTTCAGGTGATGTTCACTTCATCGAAGGCAGCAAGTGCATGTGTAGAGAAACTGAACCAGACATCCAAGATGGGAAACATTATCACTGTCATTATCGATACCATGGGTATGTGAATGAATTAATATGGCTACCTTGCCTACTATAAGATATTTGTCTTTCTAAACTTAAAATAAACATATCTTATAATCTATGTTCTTTCCAGCAGTTTTATAATATGAGCATCTAAGAAAAATTCTGCTCAGTTTGTAAATTGACTCGACTGGGATTTTTCCTGAGATAATACTAATTTTATTCACATTTATTTGGTGTTCAAATGTGCTTGTGGTTAAAAAGGATCATCAAAAAAATCTTCAAAGCAGCTCTAAAACCAAATAATAAAAGGTTTTGAGAAATGCAAATTGTTGAGTTTTCTCGAAGTTGAGTAGAACAATATGAACAGGGAAGTATGTATGTATTGAGCATTGGTTGAAATAGTTGGTGCAACCATAAATAACTGAATCATCAAGCCCATTCTGATTCCCCATAAAGCAGCTAATTAAATTGAATACTAATTAAATTGAATAAGACAGAAATGTCTTAGTGGTGTTGGACTTGTGATACTTATTTTGCCAATATTTGTGATATTGTGATTAATACAAGGCCCTAATGTAACTAATAAAAGGCCCTAATGTAACTTATATTTCTTTCAGGAAAAGAGCGCTCTCGCATCATCGAAGATTTGTTGACGGAACCCAAACATCGGGGCGACAAGTTGGCCGTCGGTCATGGCAAGAAACCACACAGGAATGACTTCCACAAGAAACATGAAGCTTACGACCCTGGCGATCGAGAGTTTGAGTTCCCCGCATACAGGCAGCCTCCATTGCCTCCCTATCCTCCCAAGAACGATGCCGGACTCTCTGTGCCTCAGTCGGAAGGCAGCTTCTCCAGTCATTCGGACATTGGCTACGGTACAGGGTCGACATCCAGTAATTTCGAAGCCTACAACCATACACCCTTCCCGACTGGGAACGCTTACGATATACAGCACTACAACCCTCCGCCGCCCAGTGACTTCAACTACGGCATCCAGCCACAGTTTGCTGGTCAGCAGCAGCAGCACCATCAAACATCACTTCCTCCACCGTCGCAGCCACCTTCTCGTCCGGACGGGTTCGGAGCGATCCCGCACTTTGATCCCACACGGCCCCCTCCCCCTTTGCATGCGCCACAGACTCCCAAGCAGGACGAGCCGATTCCGAACCGAGGTTCGGATTTCCACGAGCGAGGAGAGCGGAGCTGGGGTAAGGAAAGAGGCGACGACAGGCGATGGGAGCGTGACAAGGATAGGGAACGAGATGCCAGGAACCGCGACGACGCGAGAAACAGGGACATTAAGAGAGACAGGGACCGCGACCACCATCGGGACAAGGAGAGGAGTCACGACAGGGACCGATACAGAGGTCGCGACAGAGATCGGCATCGCGATTATGACAGTCGAGACCACGACCGAGATCGGAATAAGGATTTCGATCGAGGAACGAAGAACCGAGATCGGGAAGAGAGGCCGAAGGAACGTGTGGAGAAAATAGCGCGACCAAAGACACCCGAGCCCGTAGAGGAATCACGATCCATGAGTCTCGATTCTCGTATTCAGAAGCTCCTTACAGGGTTTGTAGACGAGGAAAAGCCACCAGAACCTCCTGAACCTGTGGCTCAGGACTTGTCTCCCATCAGTGATCACAGCTGGGACCCGTCTTCGGGGACCCCCGGTATGTCGACTCAGGACACCAATTCCTGGCCAACGCCTTCCAGCCATCGAACCCCAGGGGACGGTCCCTGGCCCACGCCTCACTCCAGCCAGACACCTCACTCCAGCCAGACACCTCATTCAATTCCGCAGACACCCATTGATGGAGGAGGCTGGCCCACGCCTGGCACCGTGCACCAAGACGGTTGGCAAGGAAACAAACACAACTTCCGGAATAACGAGGTTTCCGGACAGTATATGAAACCGAGCGCTGATGCGAAAAGAGTTTCGCCGACAGGGGAGACTAGTGATATGGAAGTCGACGATGATGACGACAAAATGTCCTTGTCTTCCATCAGCAGTGGCGAACAGAAGCTGGAAATAAATCCACAAACAAATTCCAGCCAGGGTTCTACTTTCATCCAGCCTTCCAACGTGTACGGCCAGGCACAAAGCAACATGTGGCCCGGCTTCCAGACGTACACTATGCAGGGCACTGCCATGTACGACGGCACGTACAATCATAACTTCTACTCTCATAATGGGCTGGGCACTCCCGGGGACTTCGGCGAGAGCGCAGAGGGGAAGATGGCCATCGACGAGGCCATGTTTGTGAAGGTGCTGAACAGTTTTGTGAAGGAGCTGAAAGAAGTGATGCAAAAGGATTTGTGCAAGAAGATGGTCGTCAGTTCTGCATTTAAGTCGTTCGAGTCTTGGTGGGACAAAGAATCGGAGAAGACGAAGGTGAGTGTGAACAAGATGCATGTAGGTGTTCAGTGTTGTAGTTTTATCGTCATTGGCATCTAAGGTAAGGTCGTTGATTACAGCAAGTATTTTACTTGAAAAGTTTAAATAATATATCTTACATTCTGTCATTAGTATTTAGATTATTTATCAAGCCCAAAATTATTTTAATATATTTTATACTAAATCGAGCAAAAATTTACATTTCTTTTAAGCTTGTTGATTACAGCAAATATTTTACTTGAAATAATACATGTTACTTCCCAGCATTAGTATTTAGATTATTTATCGAGCCAAACAAAAATTACATAAATTATATAGGAAATTATCAAGCCAAAATTAACATTTTTATTTGCCCATTAGCCCACAAAGCCACTGCCAATGTTGGACAAGGCCATTCGGGCTCCAACATCCAGTGCCAACAGCAACCAAAATGCCATGAGCTCAGCAATAGCGTCGCTGTTCGAGACGAAATCGGCATGGTCAACACGAGATGGGATGGATTCAGGATTTGGAGGTTTCAATCGAAACTTTGGCAGTGGAGGGTTGCTGGGTATCCGAGGAGGAATACCTAAGATGCCATCTTTCAAGGTACCATTTATTTTAGAAATTCTGTGTTTGGTTCATTATGAACTATGTGGATACTAGCATTTGATTTCTTCTGTAATTTGAGTTTGTCACAAAACCATCTTCAGCATTCTAGCATTTTTATTATTTTTATAATATGGCAAAAGATATATAAAACTACATATATATTTCTTACCACACTTTAAAAATAATATATATCTGAGAATGGTGGTGATAATTTTAAGACTATTTCTTTTTGCAATAGAAAAAGTTTCGGCCACCATCTCCGCCTCCTATAACTGGTCAGCCGTCGAAACATGGCGAGGAGGACGCCTGGTCAGGTAGGAATAAGAGGCTGCAGTCTTTCTATAATCCATCATACCATCATGACTTCCAAAACCAAAATGGAGAAATAATAAAAGGGACATATGGTTACACAGTGCAGGTGGTTACACAGTGGTAGATTGTTTGGCTTTGGAGCCAAATGTCCTGAATTCAATTTTACACCATTACTATTTTGCATCCTTCATGGTGTTATTTTTAATTAAAGATTTGGCATAAACTTAATTTAATTATACATTTATCTATTATTTGGTCTTGATTAGATGAAGAAACTAACCAATCACCGTCCCAAACCCAGAGGAAATCTGTGGTTAGTGACAGCGATGAAGAATCCGAAGATGAGGCAGATAAGAGTCTATCTGGAGGTAACGTAGAATATCTTCATTTGCGTACCATTTTAGGCTATCCTTCCTTGTAATGTAAAGCATTAACTAAATAAACCATGTATTTGCCCAACTATTAATACCCATCAATTGGTATTTCCATGAATTGGCATTTCCTCAAATGTATTCCTATTCATTCAATCGTTCATTTATTAATTATTCATTAATTCCTATTCATTCATTTATTTTGTTTATTTATTTTGTTTCATATGACTAAAAGATTCCCACTGAGATGTAAAGCAATAACTCACTTTCATTTGTTTATTCTCGTCGCATAAGGGTATAAGATTCCTGCTGCGACATTAATAAGCAACAAATCACAATAATTCATTCGTTCATTATGTGTTCGCTCAGATGAAGACGAGGATGATGAAGAAAGTGGTGAGAGTAGCGAAGAGGAGGAAGACAGCGAGGAAGAGGAAGACAGCGATGAGGATGAAGACGAGAGTGAGAGTGAAGACGAGGAGGTGGACATTGAGACGGAATCGGAGATTGACATGCTCAAGAAGAAAGAAAGGTAAGTTATTTTTGTCGAGTCGTGTACCTGTCCATCCATTGTTCATTGATCAGAATGATCGCCCTGTAAGAGCTCCAACAGGAATAGAACGGAGGCGGGTGGTAGTGCAATGGTAGAACATTTGGCCAAAGTGCCTCGGGTTCCATTACTATTCCGTGAGCCCAGCATCAATGTTCACTAAAGTTACCTTTCTGACGCGATCATGATAGGATGCACTGTCTCTACTGTGGCAATACAAGTATCATCCTTGGTCTGTTAGTACCAGCCAGTGTGCACATGTTTGATGCAACCTCCACTGCTACGAATGTTGCAGATTTCCTCCTGGCCTATCATCACGTATGGGTGGAAGATTCCCGCTGTGACGTAAACAATAATTCACTCACTCCTTAAACTGACGAGAGAATAGATAAAAATTTTTGTTTCTGGAGTAATAATTACCTTCTATTTCTACAGGTCCTCAGAGTCTGAAATGGAAATAAAGGATGAGGCAAGACCCCTCTCACCGATTCAGGAGGAAGAGGAGAAGGAGGCAGGGGAGATAAGTGACGAGGAAGAATCGGCGATGGAGGTCGACAAGGCAGCTACAGAGGCGGCCTCGGCCAAAAAGGGAAAAGTACCTGAAAAACAGCCGTCTCCTCAGCCTCTGTCGCCGAAGAAGCGACAGAAATCTCCCCTCCCTGTCACTAAGCCTTCCACAGAGGCTCCAGAACTGTTTAAGGCCGTCCAGAAGGCTCTGATCCCAGAGAAGAAAGTGTCGGAAGAGAGGCTGGATGTGACTGAGAGAGACGATGGCGAGTATCCTCCTCCCGTGGGGAACGAGGAAACTCTGTCACTCCCCCGTTCCGACGACGGCTCAGATCGGCGGCCATATCTCAATCCCGCCATCGCTGAACACGACTACTTCGCGGCGCCTCCGTCGCAAGCGGAGGACGACGATTCCGACGCCACTGCTTCTGCGGACGAAGAGTTGGGTGGTCTGTCTCGCGAGGTATGGATGGATCACAGTTACTGTCTCCCACCAGCCAAGTTTGAGCTGACGGAGTCGGAAGTGTCAGATTTCAGGGATAGTGAAATCGAAAGGACTACCAATGTGACGAAAGCTCGTGAATCTGACGTGGCATCTGATGTGCAATCAAAGAAGAAAGGCAAGCAGAAAGAACCGAAAGAACCGAAGAAGCGGCAGAAGAAGAAAGATAGTGCTTTATCAGACATTACTACTTCCTTTAATAGTCGGGGCAGTAGAGAGCTCTTGGGGCTGCTGCCACCGCCAAAACCAAAAGTGACATTCAATCAAAGGACATTTCAGGAAGAGAGGCAGACTTTCTTTGAAATATACAACAGAGGGATGGACTCGGAGGACATTCAGTATTTGAAACGGACTTACGATGATCTCATGTCCTCTGACGATCCCATGTTTTATTGGTTAAATGACATTTTGTGGGTCGACCACCCCATCACGAATATTCCCGATCCGTCGCCACCAAAGAAACGACGGAAAGTGGAAGAACCATTGCAGTATAAAGTTCATAAAACAGGTAAATTATTCATTAAATTATATGCTTTTTAAAGATATACAATCACGGTTTGTTGACATTTTTCATGGTCAAATGTATTTGATTTGTCTATACAAGTATATTGGGAAACAAGCTACATTTTCTGCATGTCCTAATGGTTTCAACACATATATATTTTTTCATATTTTTGTATTTTGTATCATGAGAAACCATGATTGTATGCCTTTAAAACGTTGATAAATAATTTACGTCAATATATATTGTGCACAACCTCCACTCAGAAAGGGGTTGTGACCTTCGAAGCTGACAAAAAGCTCAAGACTATCAAGTAGCCTATTAATTGGAGTTGGTGGTAACGCAATGGTAGAACGTTGCACTTTGGAGTCAAAGACCCATGGTTTAAATCCTGTCCTGGTAGCCTGGTATCATTGTTTGCAAAAGTTACCTTTCCGACATGATCATGATAGGTTGCGTTGTCTGTACAATGGCAATGCAGTTATCATCCTTGGTCTGTCAGTGCCAGCCAATGCTTACAGGTTTACTACACCATTCAGCGATACAGATGTTGCATGTTTTCTCCTGCCATAAACTGACAAGCCATGATTTAAGTGAAAGAATCTTGAAAGTGTCTCTAATCCCAATTTAAAAAAAATTAATTATATGCTTTTTAAAACATTGAGAAATATTCGGGCGGGTGGTAGCGCAGTGGTAGAGCAGTTGGACTTCGGAGCCAAAGGTTCCAGGTTCAAATCCAGCCCCGGGGGCCCGGCATCAATGTTCGCAAAAGTTACTTTTCCGACTCAATATTGATAGGATGCGATGTCTGTGGAGTGCCAATGCAGTTATCATCCTTGGTCTTGTCAGTACCAGCCAGTGCTCGCAGGTTTACTGCAACATCCAGCGCTACGGATGTTGCAGGTTTCCTCCTGCCCTAAACTAACAAGCCTTGATATAAGTGAAAGAATCTTGAAAGCGACTTAAAACCCCAATACAAAAAAAAAATACATATATATATATATCGTACACCACCTCCACTCAATAAGGGTTTATGATCTTCATGTGGTGGCACATGGTCCTGTGCATTGGACGGCTGACCGCTCAGGTTAAAGTGAAGTATATTCGAGCTCAGCTGGTTAGTGGATGGGTGACCGACAACCTGATCGTATCTAGGAATCGTTCCTGTCCCACTCTGACCTGTCACCTTAGGCAAGTTCGATAGTGCCTCTGTTCACCCAGCAGAGAATGGGAACCCGGAAGGATGAGATGGACATGTGAATGATAACCTTGTAGCACCTTGAACGGTAGCTTGGGTTGTATACTCCCCAGGGAATTTAGAAGTAAATTGAGTGTACACAGATCCATTGAGCGTGGATTTGGCACAATATAAATGTTCACATTATTATTATTGTCTTCGAAGCCGACAAAAAGCTGAAAGCTATCAAGTAGTCTACTAATCAACAGTTTGTTACTGATGAAGGGTTATGTATATAACTACATATATGTTGTGATTGCAGGTTGTTCACGGACAGAGGGTTACTATAAACTGTCCATTGAAGAAAAAGCACAATACTTGCTACAAGCACACAACATCAAACTACAGCAAAAGGCAGTTGAAAGTATCAACAAAACACTGGTCAGTATTTTGATTATTTCTAACAATCTGAAAGATTTTAATTGTGCAAACAGTGGCATGATAAAGCAATAGTTCAGAAACCCTCCTGCCAAACAAAATTGACAAGAGATTATATGATCGAAATCATTTTGAGAATATACTTGTAAATATTTTTTAAGCCATGATATAATCGAAATAATTTTGAAAGTGGCTCCAAACCCCAATACAAAGGGGGAAAAAAATCTTTTGTTTTATATCCTTTCATAGAATTTCATATATGTTTCATAGAATTTCATATATGTATATAATATTTATATCATAAACACCTGACATAATGTCATGCTCTATGTATTCAGGCTGAACAAGCAAAGAAGATTATTATTTCATCTCGTGAAGCCAGAAATGAAAACCGGAGGCTGCAGACAGCATTGTCAGATTTTGCCGATCAAGTCGGAACGTCAGAGTTGCTCAAGTTCAATCAACTCAAGGTATGTCTTACAGGTTCAAAACAATGTTTATTTGGAATTACCTAGAAAATGGAACTATAAATGTTTTGAAATACATTGTTTTGTTTATTTGATCCCCCATATGAGGTTGTCTCCCCTTGAGTATGAATTTTAGATTTAGTAGATTTTTAGAATTATCTTCCCCTTGATCACTGTTTCATTTTATTATAATTGTAATTATTTATTTTCACTATTTATAATCGTGTAGATGGTATGTAGGGAGACTTTTCTGCCTCTTCAGGGCTCTACATTAATGTTTGGGCCACCCTGTCCGTGTCCTGTCGGACACATGAAACTACTTGCCCTGTAGGTAATGGGCTTGTTGTTCTGGGCTATTTCACTTGTCTGCCTGTGGATAATACCTGTCCCGGGTAGCAGACAAGGGTTAGTGTTGAGCCCTGCTTTTTATCAGTAATATGGTGTACATGAGTGTCATTTTGATGACAGGTATGGCAATTTTCCGTGGATTCACAGAATTCCACCGATTTATTTGTCCAGGGGTCATTTTATTTGCCCTGGACGTGGCTTAGGTCCTGTACCCCAGGCCTTTTACCACTGTTCACACAATTGTCTGTTGCCATGCCTGTGATTAAATCAGAAAGGAAACATACATCCTACATGAATCTGTACACAGATTGACCAAAAAAATCTAATAACCGTATTGTCTTTTTTCTTCTTCAGTTCCGTAAGAAGCAGTTGAGGTTCGCCAAGAGTTCCATCCACGACTGGGGTCTGTTTGCCTTGGAGCCAATCGCTGCTGACGAGATGGTCATCGAATATGTGGGTCAGGTGATACGGCAGTCGATGGCCGACATCCGCGAGAAGAGGTACGAGAAGATCGGCATCGGCAGCAGCTACCTGTTCCGCGTGGACGGCGAGACTATTATTGACGCCACCAAGTGCGGAAATCTGGCCAGGTTCATCAATCACTGCTGTAATGTGAGTGGTTTTTATTTTATTTTATTTTATTTTTTATTGCTTTCTGCATTCTGATGCAATTCAACAATGGCTGGGCATTTATTCTAGGAATAGCATCCTCTCGCCATTGGTTACCCTAGTAATATCACATATCTCCTATGGTTCAACCAGCCTATAGTGGTAAAACCATGGTTGAATTATGGTTAGTTCGATCACATGCCCATCATGCATGGGTGAAAGATTCCGTTGTGACGTAGAACAATAATTCATTCACTCATTGTCTAACAACTGTAAATTAATATTATTGCAGTTAAATCAGTATCGACATTTTAACCTGAGCAATTTATTTTTCGTTCTCAGCCCAACTGCTATGCAAAGATCATCACGGTGGACACCCAGAAGAAGATCGTCATCTACTCCAAGCGTGACATTGACGTAAACGAGGAAATTACGTACGACTACAAGTTCCCGATCGAGGACGAGAAAATTGCTTGTCTGTGCGGAGCCAGCGGTTGTCGTGGAACTCTCAACTGAGAAGACACAAATGTACATTTTAAACAGTTACTTGTTCCACCACACAGATTGCTCCGAGTGCCCACAGTACTGTACGAAGAAATTACATTACATTTAGACTAAAGGGTAATTTTATGGCATAAATATTTGGCAATATACGAGCAGGAGTGGAGAGCTCAGATCTTAAAGGCATACAATCACAGTTTGTTGACATATTTCACGGTCAAAGGGATTTTACCTAAAAGTATGTACATTTTATTTGTCTACACAAGTATATTGGGAAACAAGCTAAATTTTCTGCATGTCCCATTGGTTTTCAATATTTCATAGTTTTTCATGGTTTTGTCATTTTCTATCGCGAGACAAAAAATATAATAAAATATGAAAATATTGAACACCAGTGGGACATGCAGGAAAATGTTTCCGGTAAAATAGCCGTGACCATGAAATACGTCAACAAACTGATTGTATGCCTTAATATGTGATTTTCTTTGGAGATTAACTTCAAAAGTTCCATTCAAATGATGCAATTGCCATAAACTATCAATTACATATACATTAATTTCACTCAAATATTGTTTTGATGGAAGAAAGAGACTTAATAGTATTTATAAATGAGATTGACCTTTCATGAATCATATATACCCTGGAAAATTGTAAATGAGAACTTGCTCTTAACATTTTAATTTGTATTTGCAAATATATTATTTTTCAAAAATGTTATCATAAAATTCGTACGCTAAAACATTTTATTCATTCAAATGTCTAATGTGTGCTCAACTAACATTACAAGTTCAATGGCAAAATAATTATATTCGCAAGATTGGGAGTAATTTACATATGTGCATGTATGTTATTTACTCTGTGAAGCCAATTCACAATGGTATCCTGCAGTTCATTTCCTGTCATTAAGAGTTTGAGAAAGTGCTACATCTTGTAAATTATCGTTATGTATATCAAGTGCTCGTGAGTGGAATGGAAATACAAAGAATGATGCCTATGTGGCCACTTTATGAATTCTGGTATGTAATATTACAAAACAAGGTGCTTGCATTTACATTTATGTCTTTATTTATTCTTTGTTTCCACCAAGTATTTAAACATTTTTTATTTCTCTCAGGTTTTTGGGGTTTGAACCATTAACACTGTTAGCTGTCTAAGTTGTCAGAATAATTTTGGCTAGCTATTGCCATAGTTATTTGAATCCCTGGTTTATGGATCTGCCGACCCGATTCCTTTTCACTTTAATAATTATTTTTATTATATTCCGCCAAATTTTATTTATTTGTTTTTTTTTGCCAAACCTATCGCAAAAAAATAGGTAAACCAGGGAATCAAAGAACTATAGCCTAATTATGTTCTTGAGTGTCCATTGAAGACTAACTCCTTGTCTGCTTATCCACGAGTATTCATTGTAGACAGAACTTTATGTCTGGTGTCCTAACAGAACATTATGTCTGGTGTCCTAACAGAACTTTGTCTGGAGTTCTAACAGAACGTTATGTCTGGAGTCCTAACAGAACGTTATGTCTGGTGTCCTAACAGAACTTTATGTCTGGAGTTCTAACAGAACGTTATGTCTGCAGTCCTAACAGAACGTTAAAGTCTGGTGTCCTAACAGAACGTTATGTCTGGAGTCCTAACAGAACGTTATGTCTGGTGTCCTAACAGAACATTATGTCTGGTCCTAACAGAATGTTATGTCTGGTGTCCCAGAATGCATCCTCTGAAACACATGGCCAGTGTCTACATTATACATGTCAAATACCCTGGGTAATATCGACCACTTTGTTCCGTTTTCATCTGTATGTTAGGAAATAATCAAAATGTTTAAAAATCAGGCAATTGGAGAGCTCCTCTTAAGCATAAATACTTGGCTATATTGGTGACAACAAATTAGTGAAAATGACCGCCCACAGTACATAACACAGGCTTGGATTGGGCTGTTTTTAGGACACGTGGCATTGTGCTGACTACAGAACAGAGTTCTAGACGATCATATTGCCCTGGGACATAGACAGTTGTTGAGTAGACAATGGCTGGGCTTTACATTAATTTTTTGAGGCACTTGTCACTGTATCCGTAGGACAAGAAACTACTTGCCCTGTAGGTAAAGGGCGTGTTAATCTGGGCTATTTCCAACTGTCCAACTGTGGATAGCTGTCCCGGGCAGGCGGGCAATCCTTACTGTCGAGCCCTGGATGGATGTCCTTGCATGATATCTTATTGAATATCCATTGTAGACTGAGCTTGCTTGGTGTCCTTTCATTTGCTATCCATTGTAAAAACCATCCTGGTGTCCATGCATGGTTATCCTCATGTTTATCCTCATGTTTAGACAGCTCCGAAGCACACATTGTCTAATTGGAATCATTGGTGATTGTCGGTGCAAGGTTGGAAACATCAGGCGCCAAGATTACAGAACTTTTTGAGTACAATTTCATGCTAAAGTTCAAATTTTATATGAAAATTTGTGAATAAAACATTGAGTTGAGCATGAAATTGTACTCAACAGAATGTTATAATCTCTTAGCTCATACCATAAATATTTTTGTCCTCATAAATTTGTCTACTACACTACAAGTTCTTTGATATCACATGTAATGAAACAATCATTGGAATTATTGGTGGTTAGATTCAATGTCAAAATTAGATAAATATATAACATAGATTGATCTACTACCTTTTAGGAGAGTGGATTAGCATTTACAGAATTAATTACTAGTATACGGATAGTGATTTTGCTGTGGCTCGCACTATGTTTGTGGATAGTGCCACCGCAGTTTAGGTTTAATTTAATTGTACATGTTTGTATATTTTGCACAGTTGTACAAATTTGTTGTATCTATATTGTTAGTGTAAATTTGACCCATTTTATCATTGTGCATGTTCTTGGCACTAGTTGAAATGCTCACTGTTTTAACTTTGTAAATAAACTTCCCTCATCATTAAAGGCATACCATCACTGTTTGATAACATATTTCATGGTCAAACATATTTTACCTGAAAGTACATGTATTTACATCTTATTTTTCTACACAAATATATTGGCCAACGAGCTACATCATTAATATATTTATTTTTTTATATCCCCCACGTACAGTGTATTAAACATCGCAAGATAAAATATAAATAAAATGTGAAAATATTTTACATGAGTGGCCCAACTTGTTGCCCAATATACTTGTGTATAAAAATCAAATGTACATTATTTCAGGTAAAATATGTTTGACCATGAAATATGTTAACAAATCATGATTGTAAGCCTTTAAGCTGCATATGTGTACAGTTCTCACTCATATTCATTCAGACTGATTACAACAGCTTGTGGACAGTGCATACCTGTTATTTGAAATTTTTAATACACTGTCTCCATAAAAAGAAGATTTTATTGTCCTTTCTAATGTTTTCTACATAACAGTTAAAAATATGTAGAATTCAAATTGAATATTGATTCATCGACAAACTGTTGTTTTGTATATTTCATGTACAATCTGTAATTGCAACAGTGTTGTTGATTTTTCACCAAATCTGAACAGAGGACTGGTGTATTGTGTGTATTAATTGTGCACTGGAAATCCAAAGGGATAGATTTGCATTGCTGTGTTAATGTATCGGTTCGGAGAGATGTTAAAGCACAAATATTTGATCATAGCTTCTCAAAATGAAGTAACAAGAAAGTTTTGATGATGTATGATTAAAGAAAGACATTGATGAAAACTAACATCATAGTTTTTGGATATATTGATCATGCAGCTTGTATCCTGACTATTTGCAACAGGATGCCATACATCAGAAAAGAACAATGTTTTTCAGTACAGACATCAATGAGCAGAACAGAATCTTTATTGACTCCGGCAAAGAACCTCGGCATCTGATGATACCAGGCACAAATATACATTGCAAAAAGGAACATGGTATTCGCTTTGGGTAATTTGATCTATATAGATGCAAGATACATACACTTGGATTACATATCGGTGTTGGGATTTACTTTTACAGTCGCCTTCCAGCTTAGCTGATTTTGGCAGACTGGTCCCTCTTTGGGATGCATGTGTCTAACAGAATGGAGCTGGAGAGCATTGGATTACATATCATTGGTGCATTCATTTTATATCAAACATTTCATAGGTACATATTTGGCTTATATATTTATTTCTTTAACCTCCAAAATATTGCATGGCACCCTACTGGGTGCGTTTCTGGTGTAAACTAATTTGGAAGACTGCATATGTTTCATATCTCAACGTTTACTTTTATGAGATTGTCCTGAAACAAGACATTATTGGTCACACACACAATGACTTACACAATTGAAACACATACGTACATGTACACCTGATAAAACAGAAACACATTAATGTCATTTTATATCCCAACACATAGGTAATTATGTAGAGCTATGTAGCATGCTTCATAGCATGGATTTGGTGCAATATAAATGTTAACTATTTTTTTAACATATTTTGGCTTGTATATTTATCTTTTACATCCCTGTGAAATTATTTACATACCTGTGAAATTATTTTTAACCTGGCTGAAAATTATTTTTATAACAACTGATAGAAAATATGCTGTCATTGCCAAATAACTGCACTGACAACAAATGTGTTGTATAATTTATAGTTTTTAAATAGGTTAACATTAGTATCACATCCCACTATATACTAGCATTTAAGCCTACTTTGGGTACCCTACATAACAATAAGTAGGCTAGCTGTTGTTCCCTATATATACATATATATATATATATATATATATATATATATATATATGTTGTGCCCTATTAGTATTTCTGTTTACGTTTTTTATTGTCAATATTGACTATGGTGCTAATAAATAAGGTAAGCATAGCAAATAGTAGGACACAAAATAGAGAAACGGAACCGCACCTAATATGTAGGCCTACTGGTGCCCCACAGTGGTACACAAAGCTGACCATGCAGCTGGAAGTTAAATTAACATAACAGTAGTGTCACAACATGCATACACATAAACACACACACACTTGATCAAGAGAGATATACATGGATACTGGAGACAAAGAACAGTTTGGTAATACTGCTAGAATTTGTAATTACGACATTATATGTTACACAATGACCCGACTCAAATCTGTTCTTGGGGGTTAATGTGCAGACTACCGGTAGATACTATTATGAATAATTAATTCTGGCCCTTCAGTAAGATTTCATGCTCAAGCAGAAAATTTATATGGGGATTTGTGAACAAAACTTTAGAGTTGAGCATGAAATCATACCAAAAAAAGGTTTCCGAGGCCAGGTCTACTGGTAATTGGTTGTTCTAATTATTCAATATAATAATTTTAATATAATAAACCATGGCATTGAAAACTGCCGACAAACAGCTTTATCGAGAGGGCGAACTAGCAGTCGAAAATGTGTACATTTCATCTAAGCACGAGAAACACAAACAGACGTACTCAACACTGCTGATTATCGAATTATTATTACACAGTTGATAGCCACCACGTATGTTGAATAATATTCATATTGAATTGTATATGCAGCCTGAACGTAGACCTCAGGAAAGCTACGGTAGGGGGAGGCTACTCTAAGGGGATACAGCACTGACCAATGTCCTCTGTAAATAACAGCCTAGTAAAGCGAGAAACAGTACAGGTAATGCATTATCAGCTCGTTATCATTTATGAGTAGGCCTAATTCTTAGTACAAAATAAATCTGTAGGCATTTTGCATCCCGAATGCATTATAAGAAGAGGTCGCACGTTTCTTAAATCCAACCTGCATAAATTATAGTCACACTCAGATTGTCAAACAAAAATGAGGAAATGCATTGTCGATGACCATACTTATGAGTGGGTGTTTCACGGCTACACATGATTTTATATTGAAGCACAACGCATTATCTCGTACATAATATGATGCGTCATGCAACATTTGAGGATATCATTATCAACTCTATTCGTGGACAATACTGTAATAGTGGTTGAACTATTCGCCAGGTTGTCAAAATGGAGAAAATTACTATCAGTAAATTCCTGTACTGTTTACTCGTCACGATGTTATCTAGGTCGGGGCATTCACCGTACGTAGATAGAACCTGAACTGGTTCAGTCTTGCAGATCGAATATCAAGTGAAATGTTAGATCAAGTGGAGAGGATAGGTAGAAGAAACCACCATAATTAATTGTCTTACAAGATTATATTTAATCCGTTAAATATTATACAAGTAAAAGAAATATCCAGACTATAGGCCTATAATCAGATTTATAAAATAAAATAAATAAATAAATAAACATGATAAATAAATAAACATGATAAATAATTAACATACATGATAAATAAATAAATAAATAAATGAATGTGTCCACGTAGAAAATACCATTATAACATTATAATATTATAATCCAGTCAAATTATCCCCCAAAAGGGCCGAACCCAGCACAAATTGCAACAGAAATGGTTTATGCCAAAAAAATGTAGGAGAGTCAGATTATTTTTTGGGGCAGTTTACATATATGGGGGTATATATTAACAGTTTGTGGTCATAAAATGAACAATTAATATTGGAATTGGTCATTATAAAGACTTCTTTGTGGCTTTATTGAACAGAAATATAGCTTAATAAGGATGCTCTGTAGTACTACTATATGTATATTAATTAAGCTATTCTACAAATTTTTAATAAATGAGTAGTTATGATGAAATAATGTAACTACTCCAAGAATATGGTCCGCTACACATTTATATCACAAAGAAATGATTAAATGCTATAACTATTATCATTCCATTGATCCATATACAAATTAAATAGTAAATCACTGTATACTGCTCAAAGGTATTTAAGGAAAGTTTACAAGTATGATAATTTCAAGTGTGT